>JABFVB010202886.1:0-18885 GCA_018812205.1 Adelognathus sp. PSUC_FEM 10030001 | reverse complement strand
TTTAGTTGGTAGCCACAACCATTCAGTTGGTCGTGGCAACCAACTAAATGTTCCTTGCAACCCATTCATGCCCAACTCATTTTTAGTTAGTTCTTCCAACCCATTATTTTTTTCCGTGTAGAGGTCAAAAGTTAAAAATTCGCTGAATCCCTTTGCGCGAATATCAGTGTTTACTTCGGTGCATAAGTAACGACAAGTGTTATATGACGGAGGTTATATCCTTTTAATAAAAATGTAGTCCCAACGAGTCCCGGAATGAGATAACAGCGTTTTGCTTGTAAGTTACAAACAAGAGCATTTGTGATTAGTTAATGGACGATGAAATATTAATATGGCAGTGCGACAGGCGGAAGAAGACAATCAGAGCAGTACATGAAACCAGTTGAAACAATAGAGTCCACGTCGAGATTGGTCTGGTGGAGTCTTTGGCATAGGTTGGAAATTGAACCGTGTATTGGTTATTTAATGCTACAAGTTTTTTCATTCGAAATAATACAATATACGACCCCAATTTCGAGAACATTTACTTACAGGCAGTACTTATTCGAGGTGCCTGTATACCCTTTGAGAATCGATGTTGTCATCGTTTTTTTTCTGAATTTATCAATGTAACTCTCAATTTTTCCAATGTATCCATTTTTGAAGCCCAGTCTTAGTTCGGTATTTTTTTAAATCGGGTGACGACAAGTTTTCGAGAAATTACGCTCCAACCGTTGCCAAAACTACCATGAATGACCTTTTGTCGTGGTAGGATAATTTAATGACTGTCTGACTCACCTTTCTTTGGTATGAGAGACTTGAGTAGCATCACGGCGTTTTCGTCGCAAGCCCATCCATGCATCTTCCTGTAGCTATCTCGTCCCTTCTCCGTGAGTTTGTCCCATGGTTTAGGTTTGCTCAGAAGTTCACTAACGGTACCTTGACTCAAGCCAAGAACGTATTTGGCGAAAAGTCTTTGGCCGATGTTGTGTATCGACAGTAATTCGCGAACTCTTCTCGCGATATGAAGGGTATCGAGATTCTGCGACGCGTACTTGTCCATGTTATAGCGAAGCATCTCCTGAAGTCTCGCTTCCATCGGATCGCCCTTTGGTATGAGTGACTCGCCGAGTCTGCCGGCCATTCCGGCAACGCCGAATTCGTCACCGAAACGAAACGGATGTGTTCGATCGTCGAAACGGAATGGACTCTTGAGAGTATCGAGAACGCTGAGACCACCGATGTTGTTGTTCACGAGATGATGACTGTTGTTGTTGTTGTGACAGGATTCTTCCTGTGGACTCTTTGGTGGTAGTGTCGTGGGTAGCATCCCCGTCATCATTCCAATGCTGGATCCGTTGACGTTGTTGCTGTTGTGCATCGTCTCGAGCATCGTTATCGTCACCGATTGGGCCGGTTGGAGAGAGTTGACGGTCGAAGGTGCCGATGGGGATGTTAGAGCAACCGTGGACGATGGCGTCGGTGGTGCAGGTGTCTCGTGGCCTGATATCGGCGTCGGTGCTTTTTCCGTTGCGTCCAGACAACTACCACCCATCGCACCGCTACCACCCAATTGAGGCGTACCCGACTTGGCTGGTGTGTTCGTGACCGATCCCGATGACGATGAGGTTGGATTATCTGTTGGCGATGGAAGGTGATTTAGGTTCGTCGGTGGATGCAACGCGTGCATTGATGTGTGTTGCTGTTGCAACGCTTGCTGAATAGCAACGGGTTGTGAATGTTGGAGCTGGGAAAGAGCTTGGATTTGTGGTTGTTGTGGTAATGGTTGTTGCTGTTGGGCTTGATGCTGATGCTGTTGCTGGCTCATTATTGACCTCTCCAGGGACCGTCTCCAGTTGGCGACGATCTCCTCGCCGAGGAAAGAGCCAAAGGTCTCGACGTTTTGAAGAGGCGGCGGGAATAGGAGACTCGAGGCGGTAGATGTAACTGACGAGGGCGTAGGAGTCGAACGTGTCAGGATGGCTTGTTGGGAAGAGGGTATGAGGGATGTGGTTGGCGGTGCAGCACTCCCACCAGTCGCGACACCGGCAGCAGCACCTGCACCACCACCGGAGTGGGGTGAAGCGGTTGCGGCGCGATGCAGGGGTGAGACTAGTCCACCTGCAACCACCAAAACAAACAGGGGACCCCGTCATACACCGCACGATATTTTTCTTGCTACTCTCTTTCTTACAATTCTCTTGTTCTGTACAACGCTTCATGAGTTCGCTCTGTCTACAACGTTTCCAACCAAATTGAACGACGGGATTGGGTACGAACAAACTACGTTTTGTATATTTTGAAGATAACAACAGCGAACAAAAATGTATCAAGAGTGGTAGTCTACTGGTAGACAGCGTTCATAACTCAAACGGATTTCATGTTACATAGCCGGGGGCGGGGATAGGTAGTCGTGTCTCGGCTTCGTTACTGCGCTGCTAATTAATCAGAATGTGACTGCACGACCGATTAAAAGGAAGTCGACTCGTCAAACGGAAGAATTGACGCGATCTTTCGCAAAATTCTACTTCTTCCCAGAATTGCAAGGTCAATCAACGACCGAACGCTTGAAAGGCTCAGTATAAAAGGATTCGGTGTTCTTGAATGCAAACTCGCACGACGTGTAGAATAATCGCGGTGGAGTGTTCCTTCCTCGAAGGGCGAAATAATAGAAAGTGGGAATGTGGCAAGAAGGGGTTCGTGAAGCGCTAGGATTTCGGCGGTTTGATTCGGAAGGGTTTGACGTTGCAGTTATCTCTCAGGCACCTTTCCTCTCTGTGTACTCCCTCTTTCTATCTATGTGCATATTTCTCGGGTCGGAGTAGCAGCACGATTTCATAATACACCCTGAAATGGAAGGGCAGAAAGAGGCATGGAAGAGTGTACCCCCCCTCGAAACAATGGCCCGGGCTCCGGTAAATATTGCGGATATCATCCGAAAATTTGCGTGCACTAGGCTTTGCGCCCACGTGATCTCTCGTTGGCAGACAGAACTCGAGGGGAACGAGATGGGGATTCGAGGACGTCGCAGGGATTTTCAGGATTCGTTCGAGGATATGCCCAATTCGTGGATGTGGTCTAGAGATCCCGCATGTGTTTTTTTTTTTTGGTTGTGTCTCTATGCAGGTGAACCCTACGGTATTCAATGATACGAGAGAGGCATCCCGCCCGCTGCTCCAGCTCAATGCTGATGGTAAGTGGTTTTTTAGGGAGGAAAAAGTAAAGTGCAGCTTAAGCAGGGAATTAGAAACAGAAAATGAGAGATAGTTGAGAAATATGATAGTGAAAGGGGTGGATAGTAACGATAAAAAGAAAAAACAAATTTGGAAAGACAAAAAGGAGAAGCAGAAAGATACGAAAGTCTGCGTGTAATGCCGCGTTTTTCTCAGAGATGATGGATAGAGAGAAAATTTGAGACAGGAAAAGTGCGAACACAATGGCAAGCAGGGTAATTTGAGGACCGCGTCGCCAATTTGCATTGATTCGAGTGTGAGCATTTAATTGTATTCCAAATGATCGCGTGATGAGAATATTTTCGTGATCCGTTAAGATGAGCAAGGCATGAACATTACACACAGAGCCTCGGAGAGAGAACAAGGATCGCAGATCGGTGTAGCAGTATACAATATGATTTTATTGTGAGAATATTAGTTCAATTATTATCTACATTTTCTATACCCGGAGATTTATAGGGTACGTTCGTCAGCTCTTTGTCTCGGTTCATTCTTATATGCTATATACTTCATTTCGAGCATGTTTTCGTCAAAGCTCTCGTAATCGACGTGTCGGAGTTTCGTTGATTGCGAAAGCTTCAGCTGCATACCCTTACCTACGATTCATCGATCGGTTAACGAACCACTTTGTACACTGTTTATTCGGGCACAATAAATTAAAACAAAAAAACCGAAACGATTGTCAAAATAATTCTTTCCACAAGTGAAGCTATCGCGAATTACTCGGCTATAGTGATTGACAAGTACGTTCAGGATTACCCGTACGTACGTATCCTGACTAGTTCAACGTATCAAGTACACGCGCTGAGAGCGTTATTATAACGCCGGCACAATATTCGCGTGCGTTAGGCCTGTAGTCAAGCACATGATTCGACACCAGCTTAGATTGTAATTGGGGAACGACATATCTACAATGCACGTTTACACTGTGGTATAAATGCCGATAAAAATGGCACGAATGATGAAAAAAAATTGAGAATTGAACGTGAGATCGGGACTCGAAACGCGTCGCGCTAGAATTCGTTTATTTTTCGTCATCGTCGATGACATTATTTCGCGAGACAAAAATACGGAAGATACATGAAATGCACTCATCGGAAAAAGTATGAATGCAGCTGTGGAGGAGTGGTTCGCCAGTCTCCTTAAGCATTAGATGAATATCTTTTCATCTGTCATTGTATTGGTTATTTGTGTGATAGTGGACGATTTCGTTAGCTCATAATGAATCGACAGGTGCGGTTATCGATCACATGATTCTTATATCGAATATAAATTGAATGTCAAATGAGGGTATGAAATTCAACTTACCGAGTGCGTCGGGAGTGCTCGGCGGTTTTAGTATTTCGGCTTGCTGAAGTGCCTTCGATCGTTCCATTAGGAGATGTTCGAGGCTCTTGCCCGGCTCGCCGGTCGGTATTTGCGAGAGATCGACGGATCTGAGGACGTTTATCTCACGCTTCAGATCATCGTAGTCCCGCTGGCGTTCGAGTTTACTCTCGAGCCGCGTTATGTGTTGCCTACGAGCCTCGATTTCTTCGTCAAAACGTGCTGTCGCCTGGGAACTCGTTTCCTGAAGACGCTGCAGACTCTGCTGTAACCTGGACACTTCTTCGACCAACTGGTTGATCTGTAAAATGACGAGAAAAAAAATACAAACGATTTTTAGTACGGTTCCATATTTTTTCAACTCAAGATTTTATGAGATTCAACATTTCTGTAGCATACTTTTATCAAATTCGTCAGATTGTACCTTTTCGATTCAGTAAATTACAACAACGTTTAAAAACGGTTTCAAAAACATGTCATTTTTCGGGACTGATCTTATCATTGTGCAAAGCATTCACGACGAGGGTACAACAATATATGTACCACTATGAGAATCAATAATCTCGAAAGAAACCACGAATCCGGAGCGATCCGAATAGATTTTCTGCAGTCTTCAGCGAGCGGTAAAGGTCCACCGATAACCGCTTGTTATAAGGAGCTTAAGCCCGGTTCTTATTATATCAATTATATTCATAATGTATATAGTGTCTCTATGTATATTGAAGTGAGCGTGCGAGAAAAAGATAGCGAGCTGATATCACGAGATTGGTGGTTGCACAGGAATTGGCGAGGGCGTTCGGTGATCGCCGGTACTGAATGTAATTATCAGGGATTAAATTAGATAACATCCGATCGGTTAGCCGTAGCAAATTACCGACCGGGCCATTGGGACTGTAATCACTGCCTAATTATTTATTAATCAGCAGCCCCTTACCACTTCCACCTTGGTGGCCATTATGCGGTCAGCCTGATCGATTATTACCTACATTGCTTTCGTGCTATAGACCATTTTCTCCATTGGCACACACTCGTACTCAAACGACGCATACAACTCGTTAGTTCGTGTGAGCTGAGATTCGTAAATTCATGAAAGTAATTGAATCGATTCTAAATGGCGAGGGAAAAAAAGATTGCCACCAAATTGTGTTTTCTACCTATTACACACAATGATGGTTGAGAACGCTCAATCGAGGGCAGCAATCGTGTAATCGCATACGCGTATCGAAACCTCGACCAAACCTCTTCATACCGAATCGCTCTGTAGCTGCATGTACAGTGGAGTGTAGTGCACACAGAGAACATAGTGGATTGTCCTTTGATCGGGAATCCGCCTTGTGTTGTTTTCGCGACGCGGGTTTATTAATGACAGAATCCCTTGTTAGCTCGGTGGCTCGATGACTCTCAAGGGCTTTATCGGTAGCACGTGGGTGAACGAGAAAAAAAAACATAGGCCCATCACTCGCTCTCTCCGTCTCGTGCTATCTTATGGGATTCGACGCTTTTTTTTTTAACCCCTCTGCATCAGTCGTATCGTTGTCGGTACGCCCGAGAATACATGATCAATCGGCATCCACCACTCGAAGCCTATATATCACAGAAGAAAGCGGTAGTAGCTGTGGAGCAACAGTCACACGTCTGCGTGAATACCCATAGCCACAAATCCGCTACTCTACCCCTCGACGCGTTCGAAGCTGCCGCGCGCGCCTCTGCAGTAGGGACAAAAGGATAAAGTGAGTACAGTTATATGACGCCAGCGAACGGCAAAGGTATCGCCGATGCATCCAGGCCGCACAGAGATCCGAGGGGTGCGGCCAGCAAACTCCGGCGTTTGTTCATGTCTCACTCGAGAGATGTTAAACGATTGAGCCGATTGTATTCTTCTCTTTCTTCCCATTACGTACGTCCGCACTATACCTGGTCGATTAGACCTATTGCCGTGCTCTCGTGTACTTTTTGTACTTTTTCTTTTTAACCATGCCATTAGTGGGGTCGCACGCGCTACGGTCCCGCTCGATTAGCCATCGATTATCTAACGCGTCCCATACGAGACATCTTGTAGTCCAATGTGACGAGGACTGGATGAAGTGAAAAGTAAAAGATTACATCCCACAAAAGGATGGAAGAATGAGATATCGAAAATAGGAAGCCCTTCATTGAATTGATACGGTCAACCAAAAGGCTATGGTGTTGGGCGATTGATATTCTTGCCTTCGGAATCGTACGCATTTCACTAAACACGCGCCGAATATGTGTTATTCGAGTTTTCGGCACTTTACTATCCACGATACTCGGCATTGTATGAGCTATTATAATATTTGGCCGACGAAGAGGCTCTCAATGTGAGTCAGTTTACGGGCGCGATAGATCGAAGAACCTTGGTGCACGAACTTACCTTTTTACTCCGCTGGTTTATTCATCAGAGACACCGGGTGGGGTACGGGGCTACTACCTGTCGATTGTTCTTTGTCACCCATAATCGATATGATAGTTCCGACGCGTCTATACGTGGTCTACCGACTCGACTACTGTGGCCACGTACATAATAAAAACCCAATATTTTTACAGCCATATCTAGGAATATCTAGGAACGTTCGATACACGAGGCACGCGTTTATGACGCAAGTATACAGATATATCACACAAGTGTATGGACGGACCGGAGGCAAAAGTATAGTCATCCGACGACAGCGCAACGCTCTCCTTATCCCCGGTTGGGTGGCCGAAGTTCAGGAAGTTGGTCCAAAGTGGATATTGCACGATAGTCGGGATAATAGTGTAGAGATAGGATGTATGGGTCGGTTGAACGCCGGATTTGAGGAGGCAGGCGGGGTGGAATCAGCACCCTTACGAGGGACACCTGGCACGCGCAATCGCGAAACGCCGGCGCCAAACAACGTTCATGAACATAAACCATGAGAAAAAGAGTAAGAGGAGAAAGAGATCCAGAAGCCCTCGTTAGTGCGCGACAGGGTTGCAAGGGGATGCTCGTAGTGGGTGTCACCGTAGAAGGGTGGAGTGACCACACTGAGAGCGCCAAAAGAACGGTGAGGGGTTAGCGTCAGGCTCGCCTCCCGACGAAGGTAGGCGTCAAAATACCGGGGATGGATTGATGGACTCAACGAGCTGCAATGGTGCACATCAACGACAACGGATTCAAGAGCTTTCAAGCGTTGAGTCAAATGGTTCGTCAAGGAGCTGATTCCAGGACCGAAAGTTTCGCCCATCGTGTACGAAGTACAGAAGGCATCAACCGGTAACCACCTCATGAACATAATGGAAAATTGTGTATCCACAACTTTCTCACGTGGGATATACGTTGCTTTTTGTATATCGCAGCTACTGATGACTAGGTAGGCAAGAGTTCATGTAGCAGTGGATCGGATACCCTCGAACCCTCACTGATTTTTCCTATTTGCATTATGGCCGCCTTGGGTCTTTTGTTTGCCGCATGCTTCTATTGATCACATTTTCCCAGCGTGGTATAATCAATCTGGTCCCGCGCCACACAGCTCTCTCGCTCCTTTACACCCCTGCGATCACATACACACGCACACACGGACGCTACTGAGTGTGAGTTGCGCATGTATCGGCCGACGTAGAAGCCTCTAACGTGGGTTATTCACGAACACATACCACCCTTGGATATACTCTGGGCTAACTCTCGTAGTGGCAAATGTTTCTAGATGCACGCAGTGGAAAACCGAGGCAGGGAGGGTTAATCTATGCGTTGACGGGGTTGTTGATGTATATGCGTTATGATCAGATGTGCTGTGGGGAAGATTACAGACGGCTTTGTTTCATTCTCAGGACGCGTGTCCTTCGTCATGACCGATCCGACATCAAATGTTCGGCGTACAAAGAAATACAGGAAACTTTTCAACAGATTGATCAAACAAACATCTTAGGTTTCGTCAGCCAAAAAAAATTTCAGCACACTTCTTTCGCCCTTCAAAAAAGTTTTCCGCTAATCAGCTGAGCTAGCGAGATACTATTGAAAAGGAACTTCACGGTGGAGTTGAAGACGAAAGAGTTGTCTGGATATCAAGGAACTCGGATATAGCATGTAACGTAACTCTTGTGACCATCCTCCCGATCGAACCAGTGTTTACTCCATATATCTATCTCACTTGCTTTGCTCTCCCTCGTTTCTCTCGCGTCAGGAGACTGCCAATTAAAAGCCAGGGGGCTCGAGAAAGAAAGTTCAATCGATAGAAGGCGGACTGCCACGCTGGCTTGGCCTGCTCTGTTCATGCTGCTACGATTCACCATCTCGCTTTCTCATTGCTATATTATACCTAGCATACTATAGTAGGTAATACTACCACTATATACCCTGCCGTGGAGGCTCCCGACAGCGCGTGCTGGTGAGGCAGCAACCGAACGAAGGGTTGCCCAAACTGGGAAGTGGGAATTATGGGGAGGATTAATATGCAAGGACTGGATACGTGCGCCAGGCGGTGTGAGGGGGGGTGGCCGAGGAGGATGGGGAGAGCCGCGAGCGGCGTCGGCGATGCTGCGGCTGCTGTTGCTGCCGCCGCCCGCTTTTCTCGCTAGAGGATGAGAGAAGCCAGGACGCGCCGGCAGCGATGGTGTGGCACACAGCATCGTACCGGCCAGAAACGAGCGACAGAGAACGATGCCGATTGTACTGGGAGGAAGCAACAAAAGGGGTCGAAGGGGAAATATAGCGAAGAGAAAACGATGGTCGAGTAGGAGAAGGAGGACCACCACGATGAGGACTTGGGGGTAGTAGGCACGGGAATCTCTGATGGCGGAAGAACGGAACAGGAGTGTATGCGGTACTAGCTCGCATCTCATCCCCACCCACCTCCCTCCTTAGAGGATACACAGCGAACGGACACCCCTATCGATTTTACAACTCGATATATGTGAATACCCACTTGTCTAATGACTGATCGGGCTTCAAGCTCAACCCTTTCCCGTCCTCCTTCCCGTCTCTTCTGCTTCGCCGGCAGGCCACGGTCGAGTCGAGCAGCTACCCGAGCCCCCCCACCATCACTTCCTCCTCCTCCTCCTCCTCCTCTGAACCACGTTGCTATCCTCGTTCGGCGTTCATTCGCTCAATCCACCCGCGCTTCCTTTCTGCTCCCTCGCCGATTCACCGCCGATACCCACCGGCCTGCTTCCCATTGAATCTACCTCCTTTCGGACCCCCCCGTAGGAGCAGCGAGCTCCCGCACACTATCGTCCTCTGCCGCCTCCTAGCTCTTGAGCTTCTCTCACACGTCCCAACGCTCCGGTCGACCCTCGTGGCTACTATAGCCCCACACCAACTTGAACAATCTCTCTCTTTTTCTCCACAAACGTAAGCGGGTGCCGAACGTCTCTCGCCTCATTACACCGACTATGCTGCTTTGGCCAACAATTCACGCAAGTCCAACACGTCGCGGCCAAAAATCTGAATCATCGTATACTTTAGCTCCGACCTTGCCGATGCTACTGGTGTCGTCGTTGTATGGAACATCCCATACGAATATCCGTTTCCACTCAAACATCATTTTATCCGACTACGTATGTCAACACCACTACGATTCTCCCGCTATCTACACTTTTTGTGCGCTACACCCGCTCAGTTTGTTGACATCTACGAGGGTACAATATGCTTGCCCACAGAAAACGCCAGAAGGAAATAATGTTGGTCTGTGCATGTTAAGCGCTGAAGCCTACAGGCGTAAATCTATATCTTTTAGCTCAACGACTTCGACTGTTTATACCCGAAGTCGTTACTCCAACAAACTCTCTGCCATATATTTAGCCTCGTTCATTCGAATTTGACTTGTTTGATAACTGATTTCTTTTGTGTCGTCTATCCCTGAAGCAAGAATACAGGATCGGAAGAGAATTCTAGGCAGGATATATAATTGGTTGGCACCATCGAATCCACAAGTTCCATCGTAGATAATGTGAATGGCATACGTCCGAGCATACGTTATCCGTATCTTCACGTTTTTCAATCCAATTGCAACTACAATGTCAACAACAGCAACAACAGCAGTAGCCGATAGACGTTTTTCATTTTCGCCAGTTGAAGTGTGACTGAGTTGTTGCTGGTCTCAGCTGGCCCGCGTGGCTGTTGAAAGCTTCAGCGCCGGGAAAGTGCTGGGGGATTGTTTCCGCTGCCAGAAGAGGGACTCGAGATCGTCGGAGGGCGGGCTATGGATGAGGTGCTGCGAAGGCTGCAGGGCGGATAGCAACTCGCGCGAGTCAAGCGTTTATTTCACAATCAGCAGCTTTCAAATCGTTGCTATTGTGCCAGTTGCATTATTGACAGAAATGCTCGATACG
The DNA here is from genome assembly GCA_018812205.1 of Adelognathus sp. PSUC_FEM 10030001. Lineage (NCBI taxonomy): Eukaryota > Metazoa > Arthropoda > Insecta > Hymenoptera > Ichneumonidae > Adelognathus > Adelognathus sp. PSUC_FEM 10030001. Next base: position 8,041 of record JABFVB010202886.1, on the reverse strand, counting down.
AAACGCTCAACCGCTAATCTCTGACATTTATGCGAGGGTTCTCCGTGTACGCGTGCATATGTGTGCGAGAACCTCGGGCATACTTCTGTACAGTATTAAGTTTCGTTATACACGGCTACGCGGACGAATGAATATCTATGCCTGATAGATGAGCCTGTGTGTGGTTGTGTCGGGGTTATATGTGTATCAACCATAGGTGGGAAGCGTCGCGAGTATAAGAGATGAAGCGAGGGGTGGTAGGAGGTCGGAGGGTCGTACAGGGAGATGAAGAGAGTGAGAGAGTCTGCGAGAAACGACAACCGCCGATCGTCTGAAGCACACGTTATTATACTCTGTCAGATATACGGCGGTATCGTTGCCGCATTGTCGCGCTGGCTAATGAGAAAGTTGCGAGTTTCGTCGGGGATGGTGCCAATGGTCGAGCCACAGCCCGAGAGAATGAGAGAACGAAAGATACATAACGAGAGAAGTGGCGGAGAAGGCACGTCGATGAAATAGAGAGGATAGGCACAGAAGGGGGATCCATAAGCGAGGATCGGGAAAGTGAGCACAATCATAGCCTGCACCCAACATGGCATTTTCGTCATTGTCCGAATTCTCGACGTTGTGTCGTAGATATGGATATTGGCACATCAGTGAAAAGGGCAGAGCCGATCGGCAGCACAGGTTTATTAGGAACGGGGGAATACGCTCTTTAATCCAATTGAGCTTCGTAATATTTCAAATCACTCTTCAGTCATCGCAGGGCTCTGTTTGGTCCCAGTCCGAAAACTCAAAATGCTAATGGATAAATATATTATGAATACATCGAAAGTATAGTCAATTTGTTCTATGGGGTTCCTCCAAAGAGTTATAGATATATTCAAGCCTCTCGGCGTGTATCTATATGCCGTTTATATAGATATGAGCTCATGGTGGGAATTGCATTTGTGCGGTATTCTTATTTCGTGAGGCCGAGAATGAGAGTGAAGGGATAGAATTTGCGGGCTCCATAGTATACCAGACATCGACACCGGCACGGCCAGATATGCGATCGCAACTTGGCCGCCATAAAAACTTTTGCGATATCAACGTACGTGTTCGTCGTTATGTGGCACCACGCATGATACGCGTCGTTCTACCCCCCCAGGTACGTATACCGTTCTTTCTCTGGCTCGCTTTGCCATCGTTCTTCGAACCCCAGTCACCCTATCTCGGCGTTAAACATAGTTGCTACGATCCTCCCGTCTCATCCCCAGCTCAATGCAAATCTCTTTCGCTCCGCACGTTACGGTTTTAAATGGCATTCTTTCTCCGTCTATCTGTACATCTATATCTTTCTTGCGCTCTTTCTCTTTTCCCTTTCCATACCCTGTTCATTGGGCGACGAGAGCTGTGGCCGCACACGACCCTTCCTTCCATCGTTCCTTGTCCCTTGTTTTTTTTTTTTTTTTTCGTTTTTACACCGTTTGCCGGCGACCACCAGCGCCACGATCACCACCACCACTATGAAGAAGAAAGAACGCTCGTTTATTACATCACTACGTTCTATAACCAGCGGTACTATTCCCTGTATGTACTGTATGTGATGGAGCGGCGCCAGGGAGCTACCCTCCCTTCGCGGAGACACCGCTCGCACACCGACTCTTTTTGTCATTGTGGCTTTTTCGATATATTTTCCCCGGATGGTCGGACAGCCCACGCGGCGAGGGTGTGCTGCGAACCGCCACGGGATATCGGAGACAAATTACAGTACAAAAAATGCATACGTGAGAATCAGAATAACCGACCCTAAGGATACGCTGAGTACGGTTATGGTACACACTGAAAAACGTTAGCTTTGACCGGAATACCAAGAGACACCGATAGGAGTGAGCATACTCTCATTTGCGTAATCAATGGGTAACCCTTACTCCACATAAAAATATGAATATGAATGGAGAAGTATCTTTACGATAAATAGCCGTAGGCACAATCGTAACTCGAGGTTTCCTCGAAGTTACGGCATGGATTCTGAATCTAGAAGTGATTGATGAATCGCTACTATTTTCAAATTTTTAATTTACAAGACACTTATGCCATCGTGAGTCATAACATTCGAAAGACAACAAAATAGCAAATAACTCAAATTGGAAGAGATCGATGTACGATCGTAACGTTTATCTGCCAATTAAGAATCGGGGTGTCACCCATTGGACAGTTCTCCTTTGATGACAGGTGGTCACTTTTTGAGTCGTCACGGGCTTGTCAAATACCTTTTTGGCATAATTATATCATGAAGCTACGTTATGCGAATAGAAGTCAACAGGTCGAAGCATTATAACTTTTGATGAAGGATAAAAATCGATCGATCAGAAGAAAATGGGTAGATTTCGGAAGGAACCGCTGCAAGACATACCGAAGGAGAAACACGAAGACAGCTGAAGTGCAGGGAAAGCTCCCAAATGGCGTGAAAGAGCGGTTCGTCGAGACGGACGGCGAAGTCGGTTGAGAATGGGACGCGTGGCATCTATCCCTAATCTCAGCCAACTCTCGGCAATCCAGCGAGGGGTCGAAAGAAGTTTCTGACCCGCTTACGGAGCATCAGGGTAGCGCCAGCGGCGAATGAAGCGTATTTGAGCGTACCACATCTACCACGGAGTTTCGGCCACTTTATTCAGAGTTTCGGAAGTGGCGAAGCATACACACCTGTTAACTGTTGCTGGACCATCAAATTCCGAGGTTTCTAGCATTCTTTGCCTGCTGTGACACCACATATTCGGCTTGTTTGTTCGCTATTCTGATTTATCCTAAATGTAGTGTCTTATCCTAAATTGATGGCCGACATTCAGTTCGAAAATCGATCTCGTCCGGTCAACTTAATGATTGTGGCAACCAACTAAATGTTCCTCGCAACCCATTCATGACCAATCCATTTTTGCTAAGTTTTCTCAACTCATTTTTTTCCTTGTGACGAGTACCAGGGAATGGACTGCCACTGCAGTTATAAGAACTTTGTACACCGTAGCAACAGGTTCTTTGTTAAGAATTGTTGTACCTTCTCTCATAGCAATCGGTCATATGGAACGAATAGTTCCAGTGATTGCTGATGTACGATGTGTATGACACTATGAAAAAGCGCTCCAAGCTACTCGAAAATATATTCGACGTTTTACGAAACTTCACTGAAGTTGATCGTACGAGTCCGTAGCTTTCTGAAATGCCCGGTTCAATGCCGTCCATGGTCCAGCTTTGACCTCTGGCGTATCGTGTTGTTTACCCAATTCGGAAGTGTCGAACCACTGACACTCTCGATGCGGAGGAGGGGGCTTTGTGGTGTTTCCTCTCTTACTAACAGCGAGCCCGTTAAACTACGACGTGATTATCAGCTGACACAGATCGAGCAGCGTTGCACCCCGTTCGCGAGGAGGGGGGTCGAGCACTGGCGTACGCTTTGCGTCCGAATGCCACATACCAAACGTGGCTACCACCTATTGCAATCTGTGTGACCAGCAGTGACACGGGTCAGCGCTATGTGATACGTTCTCGTGTGCTTGCGGGTATGCGTAGACGGTGAGAGAACGAAGCGTATGGATGGAGAAAACGGAAGCATTCCCACAGTGATATTGAAAAAATTTCATGGACCACGCTGCTAGTTGAAGTAACAGATATTGTTACGGATGAATTTCAGATATCCTCGTTCACGTTTTGTTCGTGATCTGAGTAACTCTGAAAATAAAGGAATGCGGCGAGGGTTTAAAAATATAGGGCTATAAACTTTGATGTGCACGACACCAACAATTTATAGACTCAACTATACATCTCGACAATTCGTCATGGCTGAATCCGCTAAGCGAGTTTAGGCAGTGCTCCAGAAATTCTTTCTGCTCCTTGTCCTGCTGACTTTCAACTTTCCACCACCGCATCTGCAGAAACTATCATACTCCGCGAAACGCAGATCTGTCGGTAGTTCATACCAGCGATCGATGAGATTTTATTACGCGTGCCCACACACTTCCAGTTTCACGATACTTTTCTATTGTGCCTTTACACTCGCCTCTACCGAGACTCTCGTCTTGAAAAATCAGAGAAAAGTGAGGATAGAATAAAAACGTTACCGAAGAAAGTAAGCAAACGAAGGAAATATGTGAAACGGAGAACGGCCCGATTCGTAAACGCGTGCTCGTCGATCACTGTCGCCCCGAGCGTGATTCAGATATCACGATTAATTTTGTTCCTCGGAGTACGCACTACAGGCACGGTTCTGTTCGTCGATGCGGTCTTTCTGGATTATACCATATACAGTTGTACCATACGAAGGACGAAGCGCGTGTCAACGGCGACGACGTCGGCGACGAAGAGTACAACGATAGCGCAGGGTTGGACACGAACTTGAGCATATTGGATATCGCAAGACTGATTAATTGCGGGAGCTGTCGTGCCTGCACCGTGCGAGGAACACGCGATTTTCACCTTTAGGCGAATCGATCGATCGATCGATCGGGTCGTCAACATTTTTTTCAATATTAATTATTCATGCAATTATTAATTAGTCAATCACCCGTTTCATAGGTAAAAATAAGGTATGGAAAAGTCGATACATTGACCAATACCAAACGTATAATGACATGTCACGATTTATGGTTCTGTTACTGCTATGTGAAGGATCACTGCGCTCTCGAATTGCCGTCTGATTCAAGGGTCAGGGAGGCTCTTGCGACGCTCGATTCGAATTATTTCGACGTCGGAAAAGGCGAGCAGTGGTAGCAGTAACAGAAGGACCGAGTAGCCTGCGGGTATGACACACCGTTCCTGATCAGACTGGATGAGCGGTGCCCAGTGGATCCAAGCTCGAGGAAGTCAGAAGCCCGTATCCATTATCTCGGCCGTACTAGCGGCTGTGGTCCATAACGATACATGGTAGCGAGAATTGGTATCATGACGGTGTAGTGTTTCACGTATATCGGGAAAAAAATACAATAACGAAGGAGGCTACTTAGGGAAGGTAGCGATGCTTAGCAATGCGATGAAAGGTAGTCGAGTCGAGAAAGATCATGGGAACGTACGAACCAAGTAAGAGCAAGTGCGGCAGCTCCATCGTCATATGGCTTCCGAAACTACTACACCGTAGGTATCCAGTCATTGTCATAGTAGCCAGCTTCAGTGGATGTAACTGGATTTTCACGGCATGATAGCGGTGTCCGTCGAGCTAGCACATCTTCTCCTATCATTCTCGCCCGTGTTCCGTCTATTTTGTTCAGCCCTTTTCCATTCTATTAATCTCTCCGTACCCTCCTTACAGCGCATCCTTGGTTCTCTTTCTCTTTATCCAGGCATAATTATCGATTATCGGAGGACGGAAGGCCGGCTACTCCGCTAGTAGAAGCCAGAGGTTGGGGTGGAGGAGGTGAAGAGAGCCGCGCCGCGGTATAAGGGGGGAAAGGAAAACGCAAGTGAGCGAATGGGTACAGTAACGATTGGGTGAGTGAGAGACGCACATCAACAAGGAGGGATTGGTAGGCGGCATTGGCGGTGAGGGGACACCGTGACGGTGGAGGGCTGCTTACTGGTACCGCCGCACGTTGGTTCGAGAAGGGTTGCCCGTGGGCTTGAAGAACGGGCGGTGAGAAGCATGCGGAGGAAGCGGGCGTGGAGGCGCGCGAGGGTGATTAAGCTATACGACACGGCATATCCCAACCCTTTATACGATATACACATAACTTCTATATATGCTATACACATGTATACTACTCCTTTATTCTACCTATAGCGCAAGGATAGATGTATACGATCGTGTAGAGTGAAAACTTTTCGATATCACGGTCTCTCTCTCGGTCTTTCTGCACTGACAATTAGACTGATAGGTATATCTTAGTCTGCTATCGATTTGATTCCGCACCCTCTCCCGTGTGGGTGCACCCCCCGCACAAGGGGACGGCGGATGCTCTCGTGGCGGTGGCGATACCGCTTCTGCTTCTGCCTGGTGGTGGCCTGTTCGCTCCACCGGCCCTGAGAGTTGGAGTAAGGTATGGGCGAAATTTACATCGTATGCTACAACACGAATGTCGATGTACAACCCCACCGACCCGGTGGAGTACCGTACCCGTCCTCACCCTACCCGACTCTGGCCGGCAACCTAGCTCCTTCGCATAGCTCATTCTCCGTCCATCGCACCACCTCGAAAATCGTTCCCGTCCTCCGATTCACCTCCTTCTCAATGCTTGCTGAGCAGCCATCGATTATAACCGGAATCCCCCTAGCCATTTCTATCTACCGATACTGACGATGTATCGTGTATGTACATGGCACCGGATAGGGATGGTATTTGCCACTGGATAGGTTGATTAGTGCATTGCCAATGAGAAACTCGTTCACGTTAGGAACCTTCGTCCACCTTCCAGTCCACGTAATAGCTCGTTCACGCACACACACACACACACATCCTCACGCAGATACACCTCGCGATTGTTCCACCTCGTCGCGTTTCGCTTGCGATTCACCCAGAGTATATTTGGTACGTCTCGAACCCAACCGGGAATCTCGAACGATGTCGAATACATAAACACCATTTGACATCCCCCTCTGCGAACTGCCGTTGATGCCAGTCTGTTTGCTACGGAGATATTCTCTCCCCCCCTATTCCGGCTTCTACTTTCCTGGTACTTCCAACGTGCGTAATTTTTCGAATCCACATTACCTCGGAATTGGTTCGTCCGATCCCGCATGATCGGCAATTGTTGGATTGATCATGAATCGCGCGAAGCAACTACCGTCTCTTTTCGACTTGACAAAGGATCAGAATACGCCAGAATTGGCAGGTACATTATTAACTTCCAAATCTCATTCTCGGCTGGTCGGAAACTTGTGCTTACTTACGAGACTCGTTTCAGTGTGATACCACAATGGCCTGTTTATTCTCCAATTTGAACTCACCTGTAACAAAGAAAAAAAAGAAAAATTACGATTAATGGCTAGCATAAACGGGGAGAAGTGTTCAATAGACTTTATCTCGGAAATGCGAACTTATCGGTGAGCCCTGTCAGCGTCGTACCAATTTCTCATCGATATTCAAAAGGTTCAATGGGGGGCGGTAACGCGATTGAACGTGAGGAATCTACCGTCTTCAATCTGACTTTTGACTAGAGTTCACTTAATAACGGAGTGAATTGACGGCTTGTTGAAGGAGGTTCGATCGGCGTGTCATCGAGTGGTACTCAACGGCAGCACAATCTGGGTATCACCTTTACATTGTTACCGGTGATAATTAAATTTTCGTTCCATCGACTATCAATCACCTGAATTATCTGATTGATTCCACAATCCGTAGTTCTAACTATACACGATCAAAGTGGAGAAAAATGGGAGCAAACGTGACATAACCATTCACACATAATTCAAGCGTCCACTTTTTCTCTATTATTCCCCCCTTTTCTTCGTTCAACTGTATCAGTTTCGAGTGATTGGAAGAACAGAACATTCGACTCCTAATAATTCACGAATTCATACTGACATTTCATTTATGTTGTGGTTCAACGTTTATCTTCGAAAGCTGATTAAGTGATCATTGATAGCTGTCCTGGACTATAGTCCCGGAATACTCTTAGATCAGGATTTCTGAACCTGTTTATGGATATTAATTCAATCCTCAAGCCTCCTTCAGATATGTACGATAAAGACCTCGACCGAGTAATGCTCGAGACCCGCGCGATGAGTAGTTCGATCATCGATTGGTCCCGTGGCTGAGCTGCTCGGTCGCATCGCGCGGGGCTAATGAACCTTCCCGTACGTACCGTACGGATATCTTTAAACAGAAACGAATCTTAAGGGGGTGCATGGAGGATAACTGACGAAGTACCACCCTTCTCGATGGCAGAAAGTCACTTTACTCTGACCGCATGGAATATTGTGCAACTAAGCTGCCATATATTTTTACTTGCAGTAGAATAATCAAAAACCAGACAGACAGACAGACGGACAGACAGACAGAAATCTAAAAATGGTTTATTTAGCTTCTGTGGCATATGAAACGTGTAAATAAACCAAAATTTGAGGGTCGATTTCTTTTTTGGATTACAATACTTTC
>JABFVB010202885.1:0-12937 GCA_018812205.1 Adelognathus sp. PSUC_FEM 10030001 | reverse complement strand
ACCGATGTACTCGCAAAAAAATTTCTTTCTCCGACGTCCCTGCCGATTGCCGATGAAATTTGATGTTTCGGCCCCCTCGAGTACACAAAAGTCGTTCCACGAAAAATGTGATTCTCGCAAAATAACTCCACTTTGCGCTACGACCCAGGGATGTATGGAAAGTTGGAGCTCTAAGCTTCAATTTGAGCCCTATCGTTGCCCATAATCTTCATCCGTTCCTCTGAAATAGCCAATCGAATCATTTCAGAGTGAGTGGATTCACTTTCTATCCCTCGGGCGATCAGGATGACTAAACTTTGTACTCAAAGTCCTCCTTTCGCATTCGATATCGAGAATGATCACCAGTTACACACCATGAGAGGACAGTGTTGCCTGACTGACTGTCCGACTTCCTTCCAGAGTCATCCAGATTCCCTCTAAAAATACCCTGAACAGCCCGAACGACCGCGGGTTTAAACGATGCTTAATTGATGGGCACTTCGGGACACTTGGCGGTGTCAAGTAAGTAGCAAAGAAAGGGACGGAAGAATGCCAGGCACGCAAGCAAGCATACGAAAACAAACAGAACCAAACAAGCGCAGGAAAAATGAACAAGTTAACGAGTATTTTATGAACCGCAGCCATGTAACGACCAGGTTCCTCTGCTTCCGAAATACCTTCGCTTAGCGTTGAACGAATCCGTTCAACCACGTTTGAACAGCGCCCCTTCACATAGTTTACTTGTCTTCGCAATGAGCAAGGGTTGACTCTACAAATTAAAGATATTCTTTTGAAAACCAGAGAGGCGTATCTCAGAGTGTATTAGATGTTAGCCCGGATGTAATATCAAGAGACGCGGTAGCGGCTCGACACAAGTCCGTGCTGCGAGACCTACCAAGACTCTCTTTACTGTAAAACGCGTCGGCCGATTCGTTTATTTTTTATAAATGTTGATTGCAATGGATATTCGATATAAACGGGATATTTGCAGAAAGACAAGAAAAAATGCAATCGATTGATATTTTTTTTTCGACGAACCGAGAATTATCTTCGGAGATATCGAAGTTCGGAATTTTGTTGCATTATTGCATTTGGTTCCAGTCGCCCAGCCCGTCTGTCACGCAGCTCAGGGCTGTATCGCAATTCTGTCTTTCACGCAAGGCGCGCTTACAAACGGTGTTGTCATAGCATGGAGCGACAGTTTAGTGAAGTGATTGAATTTGCTTCCAGTCGCCCAAGTCTGTCCTTCACGCAAGGCACGCTTACAAACGGGCTCCTAGCGACAATTCAGTGAGTCCAAACAGTGCGATCAAACTGCTGTTTTGGATAAATTTTATACATTCATTTGACAGATCGTTAACTACTAATTAACATTGGGTCACAATTTTTAATTAGTGATTCGGACATTTGTACGAAATGACATTTTCTCTCCCAATTGTTTGAACAATAATAAAGTATAATAATACAATAATAACTGTTTGATCCGCCAGATCTTAGTGAATCATAACATTGTTTGAAAACTTATTAAAATCTCATCCAGCTGTTCGGCTCCAGCTTCCGCAAAAGAGCAACATTGTACAAGTCGGTACGGCGAAGCAGCCCCAGATGAACCCACATGGAGCCAACATCCAAACGGCAATTTCAACGTATCCGTAGTAGCCATCGGGCAAAAAGTTCGGGTGGCGATGTAATTAGAGCCGCAAGAAGAAGAATGTCAGCGGAACCTCAATAGGGTCCGCTGATTTTTTGTCAACGCGGGTTTTCTTCACAGAGCAAAATGGTGTCACCTTCGTTACTAAGGGACAGCGCCGTGTCGTCAAAGGGCCGAACAGGGGGTTAATAACGATCGATCTACAGCCCCTCGCGTTCGAGATTTTGCCTTTCAACGACGAGTAAACGTGCTCGCGACATGGGGACGTAGTTTTCTAAGCTTGCATGCTACACTGTGCATACCAACATGAATTACATCACAGTCCACCGCGGCTACCAGAACTTACCGCGACTTGGCCAGCTAATTGCTGCGAGGTCCACCACATAGGGGCTAAAAATATGTAATGAAAAAGGAGAAGCTCTTTTTTCTTCCTTTTAATAAAACGTCAAGCGTGCTTTAATGACGTTGGACATGTGGCGCGGTCGGACGAACCGAGTAGAAAAATCAAGAGACAGTGTGGTACCCTAGCTGAAACGAATGGCCCGTACGAGGGACGAATGACGAGCGGCTTTCACGATAATGACAATGGCTCCAGACGGGCTCTTTTGGGCCATGCCTACGTGTGTATGTTCGAACTTGGCACGATTCTAAGATTTCTTTTATCCGAACCCCTTTTTCTCATGCGCTCATACTGTCAATTTTTTGTTATATTGTACTACCCGCGACGATTCTCTCGGCCATCTGACCTTCATTGTTGTAATTGTTCTTCCATCAGCAAACCAACGGCCAAGCCTGAGAATTCATTTTCTCGCGTCGCAAGTCTCATTCCGCCGACCACAAAGTCGTAATGCGTGCTTGGCTCAGCTCTATTTTCGTAATCTGTCCCAGAGGAAGATTGAGAGGGAAAAAAACTCGGCTCTGTAATTAGAACATTGTCAGAGAGGCACATGAGTCATTATCAGGTGTAGCGGGACATCGAGGGGGAGGAAAAAAGGAGCTCAAGCTCGGTCCCAGGATGAAAAGAAAAGCGTACAGCGCGTTAATCGCAGGCGAGAGAGGGTACACCGTGCGACGTTCGTAGCGGCGCGGATAATGACGTAACTCGAGAAGGCGGTAAGAAGTCTGAAAAGCAGCTGGTTATGCCAGCGCCGCCGGTACCGTCACGTTGAGCCGGGGTGAAGCGAGTCGGTGTAGAGGACAGCGATGAACCTGCGTACGTATAATTAGTATCTGCTTGTCCCGAGGGTACGCCGGCTGAGAGTATGAGATTAAAAAAACGGGACCAGCGGAGAGTGAGGAAAGCCCGACACGTCTGACTCGCGAAAGAGGAGCACTGTAAAAGTGACGGGGACGCTACAAACTATGCTCGTTGGTTTTCGAGCCTACCGCACCCCAAAAGACTATTCCTTTCCCTCGTCTCGGTACAGCCATGGATACTATGGATGATTCATGTCTGGATAATTATTTTCTGTCAACGTGATTATCACTTGATGCCCCGATACGTTCGTATCACGGCATCAAGTGATATTGAGAATAATAACAGGTTACATGTCTGAATGCCACACGCCAAAATATCGCGTCAAAATAACACACGTAAAAATAGCACATGCGAAAAATACAAAGCTGGCTCTATACAAAGCTAAGCGACATCGCGATGTGATCGCGTTTGTCGCTTTTCAGGAACTGTTACTATAACGCCATCGGTGTACGTTCGTATATCAACAGTACCTACATCAAGTTACAGTTATATTAATAATATAGGAAACGATATTTGTATAGAGGCAGTCAAACAAGCCTTCAGTCAACTAAGCCTGACTAGCGTATGTGCATACGAATTTATTTCATCCGTGCTATTTACAGCTGTTTTATCATAAGATTGTATTATTTCTATCTGTAGTATTTACAGGCGTGTTATTATTCGACTGTGTTATTTTTCATTCGTGGGATTTTGACGTGTGATATTATTGTCTGTGGAATTTTTATGTGATATTATTTACTGTCATGCCACAGCTTGGTAGCATTTAGACGTGCAATCAGAATAACAACTACTCGGAGAGACCCACTTTGGAATGAACAAGATAACACACATTCGATCGTAATAATCACTAGTATTTATTTGTAGTTATGACAATAGGTTTATCGTTTCTATTGCGACCAGAAGACTGTCTTGTGTCTGTCAAGGAAAACAGTCTCCCGGGGCAATGGAAATGATAAACGTATCGGTATAATTATGAACTGCCACGAGCTATTATCACCATGGAGTGTCTATTATTCAATTCATTTTGGAGTGGCTCTTTCAGTGTACTGTTTATTCTCAATTGCACTTTGCGCTGTCGGAAGTTATTAAAAATTGTGCATTTTATCAAAACCATATTCGATCATCCGGTGCTGGATTATCAGGCTCCACCTCCGCACGCAATAGCTGCTATCTGAAATAATTGGATACATTTTTGCGATAAAAGTCCAACAGGACCTGTGCCAAATTTTTTGCTCAACCTATTATATCGAGCACTCATCTACGCCTGCATGCTGCTTTCATAATTTGCTGATGGCTATCAGTTGGATAGCGATATAATAGAGAAGAAAACGGCTTTTCATTAATTATGCAAGCACGAAGGTTGGTTATATGCAATCTGAGGGTATGGGAGCATGCGACGAATATCTACGTGTATATAGTCCACTGGGCGAGGCGTAGATCGTCCAGCTTTGTGTGTGGTCCGACACAGAGTGGCTCGACAATAAAGTTCCATTATTCCACAACCGGGAAGCTCCGCTCGGCTAGGTTCGTTGGCTGTCCGCCGGTGTGCGGTGGTCAGTGGTTTGCATTCGCGTTTCTCCATCACTCCCTGCACCCCGATGCCGCTTCCTCTTCGCCCCTCCTCTCCCACGCTTCTGGCCGTTGGCCAAAAAATTTTTGATATTTTTTGGCATCCGCTCAAACTGCATATAACAGGATAAAATGTTTCCCCGTCCATCCTCCGCATCTCTTTCTCTGCCCGCTCATCCATCTACCTTATGTTTACGCCCTGCTTCTTCCACCTCCTTTTCGCATTCGTTGTTTTTTTTTGCACTGTTCCTTCGTTCCACTCTTCGTTTATCTCGCAACCCGCACCTTCATCAACCGACGCTATATTCTCAGCGCCATGAAAAATTTAAATTGCCCAAGGACTACACGTCGAGCAAAAAATATAAGCAGAGAGACCTCTTAGTCGTCCAGATGTGTTTCCCCTGCTCTGCGAGGTATGAGTATTCACCCATTGCGCAGTTAATTAACCAGATAAATTACCGCCAGTGTCAGAGCTGAAATCCACGAGTCTCGTATGAAACGAGTGTTTTTCAACGCCGCTCAGCTTATGTAATGCAGATTGGAGCTTGAAGATAGTGTCGGACGTTCTTGGTGATTTTTCTGGCGCTACTTCAACTTTCAATAGAGTCCTTGCGGCTTGATGCAGCTCTTCTGCGATGATCTTCGCAGACCTACTGTCGGATTTCCTCTCCTTTCGTAACGTTATCCAGCTCCATGCTCAATTCTCAATTCTCCATGCTCAGACTTTTACGTTTAATTTATCGAATCTCATCACGTCTGTGAAATCGAACACCCCCAACGCTTTGTGTAACATCGAAACCCCCCCGAGCGTGCCGCAGATGTACCAAAGCTTCACTATCTGGAAAACTGATTTGTCCGATTGTCCGTGCGAAATGGATATTTCATGAAAATTTGGCAACTGCTGCGAAGCTGTTCGCGCTCTCGCACGGTCACTGGATGGCCCGCCAGCCGCGCGTGGCATCAACCCACGCATGACGCACACCGTCGATCCTCACCCGCTCTGTTTGACTTTAAAGCCAATTGAATTATAATTCACGCGCTCGTGAATTCGAACGAGATCATTCAGCCGTTTTCACATTTACGCAGCGTGTTTCAGCGGACACACTGTTTCCACTCACACCCACGTGCGTGCGAGGCTTTCCCGTTCGACCCGGGGAAATGTCATCGACATGATGTACGACCTTCATCGGAAAGTTGCTATTGCCAGCTGTCAAATATTTGCGGTCAACGTGGTTACCCTACCCGACTTTCGGGGCCTCTCAATCTGGACGCGATTCCTCCCTCTTTTCGTCTCTCCACGATTGCCGATAACGTGGCGAGATTTTCGGCTCCCCTTCGTTTGCGATATTTTGAAACTTCTTTTTCTCCTCGTTCCCAACCCCTCGACTGCCGCACCGTCGAGCAAAGAGACGACGGAGTTTTCACGCTACACTGCGAAACCGCGTTAATGGATTTACTTTCGAGAACTCACCGCAGACCTCGCCAGCTCTCACTCAATCCGAGCGTATGACGATGACAATATTTATTCGATACGACACTTGCGGTCTTCGCGAAGTCTGATCGCAGCGAGCAAACACGAATTCGAAAACTTGTTGCTTCGACGAGGGTCGGAAAACGCGTATTCGTTTTCCAAGATAAACAGCGGTTCTGTGACGACCCGAGTAAGAGTGATAAGAAGGCATCCATTCTGTGACCACGATCGGTTCTCCCATCGACGAGAATGACTACGCAGAGAATTGGAGTCACGTTCACTTCCGAGTTCATCCTTCGGTCGGCGAAAGATACACGAAAAGCAGCTGACCGGTAAACCAATGCATCGACGAGAAACAGTCAAACGATCCCGAGGAGTGCAGAGTGGTCACGTTCCTCTTTCGATCCTGTAGTGGTCGGACTTGAACGGATGTCGCTAGGCACCTGCAGTGCCTGCGCTAAACGATAAATACAGGGAGATTCGAAATTGATCTCGGAGCACTCTGGAAAGCTTTGAACGTACTAAATGACAAGATAAGTGTACAAAGGGTAAACTTGGCCTCATCTATGGCTCGTGTCTTTATCAACTATGGTCCCCTCATAGAGGATGGAAATAAATACTCATTTTCGTGACGATATGATCTTGCCTATTTTTATCATTGCTGTTTTCTTTGCATACCTTTGACACTATGCAATTGAAAATTTAATATTGTATTCCACTATTTCCATCTATTATGTACTCTCTTCTCGATAGAGAGATATTCACCTAAATAAAGCCTATAAAATGTGGATAGTCTGATCGGTTCCAGTGAATTCAATACCAATAGTCGGCCTGTAACAGTCCATTGGTCGGTCTAATCGCCGCCCATATCTTGAAAATTTCAAAATTCAGAGCAAGAGCAGGAATTTCAAAAAAAAATAATTAAAATGTGGATTTACGCCAAATCCAATCCCAAACCTCGTTTGAAACAGTCTACCTGAATGCCATGTTTGAGCCCGATAACTTGCAAATTGCAGATGCCATCGAGCTAGAAAGAAAATACGCACATACACATGCACAGGCATCTAGCCCAAACCACTTTTTTCAACGTTCAGACCATTTTACGGGTTCCACCATGGAAATCATAAAAAAATATATATAGACATGGTACGAGAGAACATTGTGACGTAACCATTGTCTTGAGCATTGCTGCATTATTTTTCAAAACTTACTGGAGATGTTTTCATACCCGATTTTTCCATAGCAGAATTCCGATTGGTTTTTTCTTTCTGTTTTTTTTTTAATGTGAAAACATCTTCAGCAAGGCTTTTTCGGGAAAAGTTTCCTCAAAAAGCGTTACGGCCCTTTTGGGGGAAAAGTAAATTTGGGCAGTGTCCTCGAGAAGCGCTACGACCCTTCTGCAAAAAAAAGTGAATTCGGGTGAAGTGTCCTCAAAAAGCGTTACGGCCCTTCTGGAAAAAAGTGAATACGGGCAAAGTGTCCTGAAGAAACGTTACGGCCCTTCTGGGAAAAATGTAAATTTGGTCAAAGTGTCCTCAGAAAGCGTCACGGCCCTTCTGGAAAAAATGGAATTTGGGCGAAGTGTCCTCAAGAAGCGTTGCCCCCCTCCCGGAAAAAGGTAAATTCGAGCAAAATAGCAAAGTTGAGATACTGAACATCCAGAGCTGTTTTTACATAATGCTTTCGTGAGTACACACAGATACGACTTTTTTATTCCAAACAAAAGCCCTTTTTTCGGTGGAAAATTTCTGATCGGTGTCCGAGCACCTACAATGATTACAACCAGCTTTTATCCTCTGTACAGCTGGTATAGTAGAATACCGCACCGGATTCGTATTCCGTGCGTCCGCAGGGAAATCAATTTCCGACGGGTCGGCCACGCATTTACACGTAGTGTTACTCGCGCTCCGTGCTATCACGAGTTGTGTAGGGTAGCCGGCGGGTCGTAAAATTGGTACGGGACACACAAGTCAAGCAGAATGTCTCGGATAACAGCGAACAGTCTTGCGCAGATCCTACTTCGAATCCTTTTTTCGATCCGAAATTCCGCAATTCATCGAAATACGACGTTTATGAACCACCGCTTAGGGTGAAATTTATATCGAAAAAATAATTCATCGAACTGAGCGAGTGGATATTTTCGGGCAGAGTCTCTCCCCAACCGGCACAGTCGAATTGACAGCTGGTCGAATTTCGGAATACGAACGACCGGCCAGCAGTGAAAACCGCCGAGCGTCACTGGCGAGTGGCGAGATCAGTGGGCCGCGCTGTGAAAATTTCGGTATGAACGGTCGATGGTAGCGGCTGCAAAATGATAGAACGAGACAAAACGAAACTATATGTACAGAGCGACCGTGTGAAATTTATCACACCGCCGTGTGCCCAACCGAATTCAGACTTTTCGTAGATTTTAATCGGGCCCATGGACGGGCTCGCTCCCGATTCCCGCGTGCTGGCACAGGTGCGAGAACGGATGGAAGTCCGCAGCAAATGCCCGTGTCACTGCAGCCCACCGACGCAGAGGTCAAATTTAAAGTGAAACAAAAATCATTTTTGACCAGATTAAAATTCGGTAAACGCTATTGTCGTCTGTAACTCCCTATTCATAGTCTTCTTAACGCTATAACGGCTATTTCGGCCTGCAATTTCGTTCAACTAATCTCACTCGCAAAGTCCGACGAGGCACTGTGTATTCATTCATTACGTCAGAGAAACGTAATAAAATTTAATTCGAAAAATTACTCAACCTCGTCGCAGAATAGCCTGTGCTAGACCTTAGCTCTCTTCAGGTATACAACGAGGCTCGCCGTCGACAAGTGCTGTTTTCCTCGTTGTTTCTCGTTATCACAGTCGGGCGCGTAGAATTTCAAGAGAGTCGAGGTGTTTAATAATTCAGTTCGCCAGTGTGATTGCGCCGCGGCTGGCGACGAGAATCGGGGTAAAATCGTGAAACACGATTGTAGAAAGCGGGTCGTCGAGTCTGCCATGGGATAAAGAGGCCAAGAGCAGCAAATTGGGTGGTTTGGCGCGAGGGTGAGAGAGAGAGAGAGAGAATAAGAGGGCGGTCGGTGATGTATGGCAGCAACACGGGTGTACAGTACACACAAACCTGCTAGACGGAATAATCCTGTCGCGTGTGACTAAACGGCTTACCAGTTTCGCTTAATAAATAGCTGAGGTCCTGGTACCTCGCGAGCAACTTTTGCCCATCGTGCATCACACTGTGCGCGGGCCAATATACTTTCTTGCTGGTGAGTCGGAGGTGCGAGGGAGAGAGACGTTAAGGGGTCGCGAGAAGTCGGAAGGAAAGAGCGAACGGGACGTATATATACCAGGAACTTCGAGTTCGTGGGAATCACTTAGCGTTAGTATCGACGCCGTTGGAAAGTAGTTGGGAGGGTACGGAGAACAGGAAGGGTGGTTCTATGCTCACTTTCCGAATGGAAAAACTGCTAGAGGAAGAGGAAGAAAGGAAGCGAGAGGCTGCGTGTTGAATGAGAACGAAGGAAGATGGCGTAGACAGAGAGGAGCGGCGAGAAGTGTGCAGAAGCGAATGTGGAAAGACGTTACCCGGAAGTCTAAAGCTGCCCTAAGCTTCGGTGGCTTACCTCCCGGCGCGGCGGCATAACGCCGCCCGCACACCCATAACCCACCGAACCAACCTCCCGCAAACCCTACCGACGGTCTCTCCCACCCACCCCGTCGCACCGAAATACTTACTCAACTCTACTGCTCCGGCGTGCGAGGTGAGTCTGGAATTCCAAACAGTAAATGCTCACCGCGAGCGCTGCCACCCCCAGACCCCTCAAATCGAGGGCGAGTGTGTGTGTGCTGTCTATATAGAACCAATATGACTCCGGAGGGATGGAGAGGACGCGTCTATCTTCGTCGACCTCTCGAACCCTACAGCGATACGAAACCATCTTCATCCTTCCTCAATGTACTAACATCGACTGCTCCCATGCTCGTTTCGTATACGCGGAAGCAATAAAATTCAATAAACCACCAGCACCGAACGCATTTGATATACCTCATCTGCTACACCGTACACAATGTCCATCCAGCGAATTGTACATATGGGGCCTTCTATACCAATTCGACCTGGCTAAAATTCGCACATAAAATAAATATTCCTTCGAGTATGTTATCGGGTTAGACAAAAAATTGAATTCGACCAATTTTTTCAATTTCAATTTTTTGTTTTCCCAACTTCGCTGAAATGACCACATTTCATGCGTGCAATACGAATGTGGCTCTCCCCAAACCTTTCAAAATGAGTTCATTGATCTCATAACAATTCACTTGTTGCAAGCAAAAGAATGTGGTTTTTCAACTTCGTTAACTTTTTCCTCGTGAAAGAGGAATTTCATGGAAATTTTGAGAAGGACTTATTCAATATCATCAGAAATATCGTCAACGTTTCATTTTACATCAGGCAATGCCGTACATGAGATATTCTATCGAAACCAAGATGCACTCCTAGACGGTGAATGATTTTCAAAAAATTCACAAGTTCTCTAAGAGGATTCCATAACAAATTAGCGAAGTTCCAACTGTGTCTTGAGGAAATCGATACCTGAGGAGGTAGTGGTTTAGTAACCAATCGACAGTAAGTGGTCACGTTATTTCGTCTGTGCCAATTTGTCGGTCACTCGACAATACCTTTGCCCGTTGTCTGTGGATGACTTCGGGCCGGTGCAACTCCTGCTTTGCTTCCCCGTGGCTGCAGAGCTCCGGCGAGCTCTATCGATTCGCACTCACTGAGACGCAGAGGCGAGGCCTGTGGGCAATTTCGTCCCGCGGGATCGGCGTCGACTCTCGGTTTTGCTCAGGCTTCTCTGTACAACTATTCGTTACTCACTCAATAGCTCGTTCCACTACGAGAAGAGAGCCCGTGGCCACCCAGCGGGAATTGCACCGAGTCCATAGCGCACACGGTTCCTCGAGATGTATACGTTCACGAAAAACCAGATGGTATATCGTGGTCTACGTGATTCCGCTTCTCCTGGATTGTCCCTCGAGAACCTACAAGCTCGCTGGGTCGTTCGCACATGTAGGGATCACCCGGAAGGCGTGGAGTCGCATTATTCTCGATGCACATCCTACGTGAGCGATAATATATTGCGTGTATCTTGCGGAAAAATATCGAGAAAGACAAATTTTTATTCCTCACTGTTAAGTGTGCGACCCTCTCGTTGCGTTTTTCATCGCAAAATTATGCCACATACATATTATCATGATTTTTGGATAGTTGTGTGAGATCGCGAAATACGTGGTGCATCCAGACCGCGAAAGAAGCTCCCTTCATCAAGCTTATCCTTCAGGATGTGTTCGTGCTGCACCTGGACAACGAGAAATACTCTTCGATTGAGCTTAACCACGAGGACGTCTTCGTGGTGCACCTGGAACACGAGAAATGCTCTCTGATCAAGCTAAACCTCGAGGATGGCTTCGCGGTGCATCCAGACCGTGAGACGTGAGCTCCCTGATCGAGCTAAACCTCGAGGATTTCTTCATGATGCACCTGGATAACGGGAAATACTCTCCGATCAAGCTTAACCACGAGAACATCTTTGCAGTGCGTCCGGCCCACGGACGAAGGTCTCCGGTCAGGCAAGACCCCAAGGACGTGTTCGCGGTGCACCTGGAACGCGAGAAATGCTTTGCGATCAAGCTAAACCTCGAGGACGTCTTCGTGGATCACCTGCAAAGCGAGACATGCTCTCCGATCCAGCTCAACCTCAAGGACGTCTTCGTAGTGCACCTGGAACGCAAGAAATGCTCTCCCGTCAGGCTAAACCTCGAGGACATCTTTATGGTCCACGAGAAATTGACTCCGATCAATCCAAACCTTGAGGAAGTCATAGTCACTGTTTTGGAGATTTTTTTATCCGTTCCAACTTCGGGGCATTTCGGAACGCTCAGTCCCCTCATGAATTTTTCATTGCGCGGAAAGCCGAAAAACCGTAGGTCCTCAAAATTTACACCCAACATAGCCAACAGAATTCCGAATAAAACGATACTAGTTTCATTGAGATCCATCTACTCAAAAGAAAATTCAAAAATTCGCAACTGAAAAGTGTTTCGATATGCCCAGGTCCCCCCTACGTCGAAACAGTGTTTTCCCTATCGACTGTTGGGTTCCAGTGTATTTGGATTCTTGGCATTGCTATTGCCGATCCCCAATACCCGCAATTCCAGCTCACGGAAACAAAATTCGACGTCATAATCGTCGTGAAAATGTGGTGTTGTGCTAAGGTTCGTTTGACTCAGTGTAATGTGAACGTGACTGCGTCGCCAAAACTATTCTACTGAAACCAATTACCAGAACATCATTTGGCTTCATTAATCCGCTTAAAGCGCTGAAAAATGGAAAATAAATACTCCCATTCTCGCCCTTTATATAAAAAACTATGGTGTCCATATTAGCTGTAAAAGTAGATCAAAACAAACGTTTAATATAAAAATATGAAACTTGGCCACTGACGGGCCAAGCAGTGTAAACAATTTTCAATTATCTGCACATCCCGATTCGCGTTGGGCTCTTTGTGCTACAGTTTTCGGAATAATTGGTGGAAAAAAAAAACGGAAAATCGTTTTGGAGCTCGAAACATTTCGATTTTGCCCAGGAGAAAAATATTGATATTCTTTTTTGAAACCAACAAGAACGAATATTTAGTGTGCGTTGATAGGCGCATTGGTTCAGCAACAAACAGTTGCATTGTAAAGGGCGCCAGTTTTAGAGTAACAAACGGAGAATAACAATAATGGGGAGAAGAGCCCGTTTACCTTTATGGATTTGTGATGCGGAAAGTGTATTCACTGCATACACTTATACCCATGTGCGAATTTCGGTGTTGTGCCAGAGTTTCCGAAACGGCCCAGAACTGGCACGGCTATGGCAGCCAAATCTCGTATGGTGGCTCTGGCCCAGTACTGGCGGACAAATTTTCCAAGACTGGGCCGACGCTGGTTGCCGATGCTAGGCTAAGTACTGGCGTGCCAAGAC
>JABFVB010201774.1:0-12964 GCA_018812205.1 Adelognathus sp. PSUC_FEM 10030001 | reverse complement strand
ATGAAATAAATGAAAAATGGAAATTTTTAATAATTCAAAGGAATAATGGTTTTTTTTGCATGTTGAAAAATTACTTTTTTGCTCAAATGTAATTCATATCGCAGGAAAGTATAGCAGTAAAAAGAAGTACGTCAAGCACTTGAAAAGTACAGTCCTAATTGGAAAACTCTATTTTTACAGCAATCAATGAAATTTACAGGAATATATTTTTACAAAAATAATTGCACTAAAGTATATCAAAATGATAGTCGATACATCATTTGATGAAAAAATAAATGGTATATTTCCTGTACTCTTCCGTATCTTGATCGATTTCAAGAAAGTGCTTAGCGTCATTGCACTTCCATCGAGCTTCGCGGAATAGTTTTATGGTCGATAAAAAAAAATGTTTCGTGAGATGTTGGAAAACCGACGTAAGATCACGTTTCCGATGAACGCCGATCGTGGCTCGAAGCCGCCGTTGAGCTGTGATGGCGTGGAAAAAAAGCATGATTGACGCATTTTTGCAGCGAGAAGGCAGCGTTATTGCTCCCACGGGGCGTCGAACCGTCGTGTGAACTGACCGACGTCGCACGAGATGAGACGGCGCTTTATAAGCGAAGGACAAGGACGAAGAAGCCGGATTTACCGAGAACGCTGCAGATGTTGGACGCGGTGACGAGATCGACTTCGTCGCGAATCGCGAAAACCGGTTTTTCCCATCGCTCCCGATACACTTCGAAGACTGTATACAGTACTGTCGTTTTCATGCGCTGTTTTGTTTTTCGCGCTATTGCCGGTCAAATAACAATGCCGCAATACCAGACGATGAGCAGACGTGATGAAAGATGATGAACGATTAGAAATTTGGAGAGAACGAAATCAGGGGTTATGATGGGAGACAAAAATTAATTTTCCCCTTCATTTGAATCCAGAAGAGTAAGACACGATATTGACGATGATTCATAATGTCACGCTTGTCTTCAGGCCAAATCTGCCATCAAATTTGTGTTGAGCGCAAAAAAATATATGGGAATGAATGGTCACAAGCTATTTTCGAAAATCTCAATTTTTACCCAAAAAATGGCAACCTTTCGATAATGGTACTTTTGGTAACTGGTACCACTTGTCAACCATTCTTCATGTTTTTCATCGACCTGTTGACTTCGAAATTTCCGGAGCTCTGACAGATACCTCAGCTCGAGTTTCCATTACTTTACAACACGATGATCACCTCGTATTAGCCGTTGACATAGCGGAAAGCTCAGATATCACTGTTTGAAATCTCGCAAAATCATGAATTTTTACGAAAATTGGCCATGATAAATTTTTTATTTTTCAATCCTTTCGAGACTATACCTGATGTATTTTTTGCTGATCACTGACCGAAAGAGGAAACATGTGTGTTTTTTCGAAAATACCAATGTGTCACTTGAGGGCCAAAACAAATATTGCAATCGTGTTCAGTGTGAAAAAATGCATGTAAATGAGTAGTCGCAATATGTGCTTCCAAGGCCTCAAATTTTTACTTTTGTTACCATTTTGTGACGTTTTTTATTCATCGACCTTTTACACCTCGAAAAACCAGTTCCAAAACTCTGCCAGATACGTTAGCTTGTACATTCTTTTCCCTAGAACACGACGATCACCGCAGATTTGCCGATAACCCATGGTGAACTTGGGGTATCGCAGTTTGAAAATCACTAAAATCGCCTATTTTCGCAAAAATAGCTAAAACCAGCTACAACTTTTTTTGTTGTAATTCATCGACTCACACACTTGTCCGTCCTATTTATTCCCGCTGATCACGAATCTGCAACTTATTCCACGATCAACTTAACATTTTTCACATAAAATAGCTCCAAGAGTTCTGAAAAATCGCTAAATTCAAGAAAACGCAGATAACTCAGACCATTCAAACCGTTCTATCTATTCTCATTTGACCCTCCTAAACACTCCAAACACTTACACACAACTATTCTAAAAGATGGAAAGTTTTCTGAAAATTATCTTCCGTCTATAAGAAGGCAAAACTATCAACACAAAAAGTGCTAATCAAAACATAATCATTGTGTATCGGCTATTTCCTTCCTATTGACATTGAATCGCTTGTTCGACCCCTCCAGTGTTGTTACAGTATATCGATCGACCGCCCATTAGATACCGACAAACACATCACTGCATAACCTCCGATAGTGGTGAAAATTTTGACCACGCTACACACACACACACACACATAGACGACACGTAACTGTCGTTGGTTGGATCGGTCGATCGATGGATTCGAATTTCCCGATAAACATGCCTCAATCGCTCCCTCTATTCACTGTATCTCGTGTGTACGAGGACGAGGCATGTTTCTGTTACCGGGGGATGCTGGAATCGAGATTGCGTATTCGAGTACACCCAGAATACAGACACGCGCACACAATATTACAGAGAAATACAGCAAAATGTAAGAGTAGAATAGCGATGGGTTGATATAGTTGGTGGACGAGCCGGGAGCAGACTACAGTCGACGACACAGTGGCTCGTCCTCCCAACACAGAGGATCCATTGTAATTAGGTTTGATCGCGCATACCGTTAATGGACACGAATATATAGACCTGGTTGTCCTATATACTCGACCACGTTGATAACCAAGTTATTTCCCAGTTGCATGTTATCTCTCTATCTCTCTCTTGCGCAATTACTACATTCATCGGATTACAAGGTTGCATGCGTAAATCCAAACAGAGGTACCACAATGTTTCTCTCCGTTCACCAGCCTCAGATTCTTCCAGTCTCCTCTGTCCGACCTTCCATAACGAATTCTCTTTGTTTACAAGCCTCGGTTGATGTAACAGCATCGTTACATGCTTGACACCTCGTTGACATGTTAAAGGAACCATCATGGTGTGTTTTGGAACTGAGTTCAGTGACCAGCAAACTGCTGAAACGCCGAAAAACCAGCAAAAAGTTTCTTCGACACAGATAATGTATCTTCTAGAGCCTGTGGTGTCCACTGCGTCGACCACACACGCGTAAATCTATGACACACATGTTGCTGACATTCCGGCGTTTTGATTTCACTACAAACAAGCCCAAAAATATTCATTCCGAGCCAAGTTACAGCTCTGCAAAGACAGGAGTGCAGTTATGCGTGACCACTTCTGGAAACTGACTATATCTAAAAAGAATAGAAGAGAAATTATGTAAAATCGGAAATCTTTCTTCATAAACTGCGTCAGCGAACGTCAAGCAAACATTGACTCGAGATCTGAAAAGTAATCATGTTCCGCTGCGACGATACAGCCCTTGTAGAAAATACAAAGTCAGAGTAAAGAATGTCGTTTGTTTCGTCTCTTTGCCTCTCAACGGTTGGATGTAAACATCACCGCTGTTTTCTCACAGCGTTATCCTCTCTCCCTCTCAACATTCAGCCGACGAGCTTCTCACGGATCTGTGCACGCGTCGGGTTATCGTGTTACGATGTGGGAGTATTGTGAAGCTGTGCCGCATCGACCATCGTAGTATCAAAACATTCAAAATGTGTATGGCGTATGTTTATCCACACACGACATAGCTACACAGTGGATATTGCCAACGAGAACAATATCGAGACTCGGGTTCGCGTGACGAGAATATTTTCTTCGGTGTATACACCGGGGTAGTCCGGGTCGGATGACACCCCTATGAGAATCACGGGCTCAGGACCACCCAAAATGTACCTGCTCACATGCTTCGCCGACGTATTCGAGTCTCAGCCGAGCGAAGACTCGCTTGCTGTAATGGTGAAGCTCGAGTACGGAAAGATCCTACCAATTTCGTCGACGACGATGTATCACGTCGTATTCCTGATGGTTTCGTTGTCTGGGATCAACCAGGAAGTCTTGACCGGATAAACGTCATCTGCAGTTCCATCATTTTCAGCTCACTGTCCTTAATCCACGACAAATTCGATGAAGCTTGACAATAATTGGACTGTTGGACACAGTGTTGGTGATGTCCATATTTTGTTCAAGGCTTAGCTTACCTTACTCCAAATCGAAGGCTTGGCCTACTTTACTTCTAATTGCTGAGTCAGGAATGGAATCCCGCTTCGCCGGTGGTGCACAATTGTCCCCACGTATCATCAAGCTTGACGATTATTAGACTCTGGAGACTCCGGTCAGCTTGATAATGTCCATATTCTGTTAAAGGTTTAATACACCTTATTCCTGGTTGGTCATTATGTGATGGAACCCATTAGATGATGGGTTCCATATTCTTCTTCCATGGTTTATAATCTTCGTGATATTTGATGGAGCTTCAAAATACTTTCACTGTTACAACTACAATCAACTTTGGTGATTTCCATATTTTGTTGAAGGCTCAGTCAGCCTTATCGACAATCACGAAGTTCTCAATGGCATCTCGATTTTGGCCTGACGTTCATAATCTTTATCATGTATGATGAAGCTTGACGATGGTAGGACTCCTATGGCTGCAGTCAGAATCATTTGTAGCTAGTAGTAACAAAACGGAAACTCTTTTAGCCTACTATTCATAATCTTCATCTTGTTTTGTCCTACTTGGCGACGATTGGAATCAGACAAGTAGAATCAGCTCAGTTGATGTCCATATTCCGTTGAAGATTTAGTCAACCTAATTCCCAATTGGTAGGTAGCAAATGGAACTCGTTTCAGCATTCCGTCTGTTCGTAACGTTTTTCACTTGGACGAGGATGGGGGATCAGCATGGTGCATGTCCATATTCAGTTGAAGGTTCACTACACTTCATTTCTAACAAGGAAACGAAACTTTTCCCGCTGTGCGGTTTACAATCCTCGAGTTGCAACAAGCTTCAACATGCTTGAACCCTTCAGAGTAGAATGAACTTTAGTAATGTCCATATTCCTTCGAAGGTCTTGCTTACCTTATTCTCCATTAGCACGGACAAAATGGAACCTCTTTTAGCTACCTGTTTGTGTATGGTAATTGTCACTTGGATAAGAGAGGAGGGTCAAGTTAAACGCATACCATATGATTCCGGGGGTTTGGCATATGGGGTATTGACGCTGAACTAGAAAAATAAAATCTGTGAGAATGTCGTAACCAGATAGTGGTCTTGCTCAGCTACTTCTCACCTAATATGTCGTCTATATAATAAGCCTCGTCAAGTATCATGAAGCTTGAAAATACGGAGCATCAGTTCAAGTAATGCCCATATTTCGCTGAATCTTCATTCCATTTTATCCTCGATCCGTTGGTCAGAAATGGAACCTTTCTCTGCTTGTTGTTGGTTGATGGCCGTTACAATCCACCCGAAGAGTAGGATAGGAAGGAAACCGTACAGTATATTCAAGTTGATAAGGCAGTGAAGATGTCTCGCCTATACATTCTCGTTCATTTCCTTCTCATCTAGTTCACCACAATCCTCCTCAACTTTCATCAAGCTGGCAATGCACAGACCTCCACGGCTCGCATCAGTATATCGTTTAGCATATCTCCTCAATTGGTAGGTCAGGAATGGGACATGAAATCCTAGGTCTATCATTTGTGGATGGTCATCGTCACGAGGATAACAAGGAACAGAGTGGAAGTCATGGCATATGCTCATCGTCAGCTTCGGTGTCTACTTATGTCACAGGGATGCCATACTAGGCAGATCCGTGGCGACACAACATCGAAAATTGTCGTGCCTGCACGCGTTTCAGCCAGCGAGAAGTAGTCGAGGGGGTAGCATGGAAGCTCGTGAATTGCGTGGACAGGCTACCGGGACGACTTTTATCGCCTCGTAACGTATGGACAAGCACCACTTTGCTTCGTGCACGACTGGCTAGAATTTCTCCCACCACCTCCCCCTCATCACGGTTGGACGAAACACTCGACGGGTCAGTGTAGGTCGTGCTCGCTTTTGCAGCTCCCAAACCACCACCACTACTCTTCCTATAACAGCCCGAGTGAGTGTACAATCGTCGCAAAGCGTAACTCTGCGCTACTCGAGAATGACGATGTGCAACCCCTGGTCACGTGTTGACTCTCGAGCCTGTGTGTACGGGGGATGATACAATCGCTCTATGAAATAACTCGTCTGCTATACTATGCCACGAAATATCGTAAACGTATGAATACAGTTCCTCCCCAAGTAGTGAAATAAGATACGAGAGCGAGCTACGACGATCAACTAACGTATACATAGAGGGAGTTGCATCAAAGTGGAGCATTTTTTCACACGTTAGAAATACGAAAATCTCATTCGGATTATTTGAGTATGTGTTCTCGATAATGGAAGTGAATTCCTCTGTAAGTTAATCCTTTTAGAATGAATGCAAACCTGACTCATCGCATTATCGGCATTTCGCTGGCATTAGAGTCGAAATTATGATATGATATGATGATATGAGCATTATGTATATTTATTATGATAAGTCATTAGCAGAATGTGTAACTGCCAAAGGTAAAACACCGTCTCATGACAATAAATGGTAAAATGGCTCTTTCGTAGCATTTGGCATTATGAAGAGTAACTTCAAGAGCATTGAGTGCTCATTCATGAAAAACTTATGGTTCCAGAAATTAGATGAGAAATTCTTTGAACCCGTAAACATGAAATTTACCGTGTGCACAAACATTATTCTAGTGCTACCGTCATGAATCTGCCATTTCGAAAACTTCACATTCTATGCTTGTCATAGGCAATCGAGTGTGACGATACGTCCACCCTGCAAATCTTGTCACTTTGCAATCCACCCTGGAGCAATGTTGTTGACGCTATTCATCAGTTTTTGAGAACTTTCGATGAGACGATTAGAGAGTAAAGAGGTGAGAGAACGGAAAGGCTAACTGAGTCGAGAGAGAACAAGTCGGAAAATAGAGGTGAGGAGGTTAAGGGGTTAACTTTTCCGTGACACGGTTGTGTTCAAACGAGGCAGGTCGACGCAGCTTCTAACGGAGACCCGCCGGTATTGTTACGGTACGTTGTTGCGCGATGTCCCAGAACTAGTATCAACTCACTACCCCGTTGCTGTTCCGTGTGCGGCTAAACCCCCGCGAGCGCTATCGATCCTCTCTCGACCCGAGCGGCTGCACACCAATGCCGCCTCCAGCTTTGCCGCCGATGTTGTGAACGGTGCAACCAACCCGCTGCAGCGCGATACCGCACCAAACGCGCCATATCTCACCGGGTCATGGGGCAAAAGGAGTTTTTGATGATGATCACGAGTCCGAACTGGTTGGGACACCACTATGATGACACTTTTCTCAAGTACCACATGTTTAGGTTGTTGGAGAGACATGTCTGATGAACTTTGAGACAAGTTTTTTTGAGGGCCGAGGCATTGGAACTGGTTTGGGTTGATCAAATCTGAACGAAGCGGTTCGAACTGGTTTGGATCGATTATGACTCATCATTTGAGATTTCTTCAAGACATATTGAGTTCTTTTTCACTTCTGGACTGGTGGATTTGGATATGGAGTTGATAGAAATAAGTTACGCTAAATTCAAGCTGAGAGGAGCGCTTCAAACCGGTTTTGATCAGTTATAACTCACAATTTGATGTTTTTCCAACACAGATTGAGTTCTTATGTCTTTTGAGACTTGTGAATTTCCACATGGAAGGTAATAGAAGTGAGTTCGACTCAATTACAGCTGATAGGAGCAATTCAAACAGGTTTGGATCGGTTTTAACTCACTATTTGAAGTTCTTCCAAGACAGATTGATTTTTTAGGCATTCCCAGACTTGTGGATTTCCATATAGAGGTAACAGAAACGAGCATGACTCAATTAAAGCTAACAGGAGCAGTTCGAACTGGTCCGGATAGGTTATAACTCACTAGGTAAGGTTTATTCGACACACCGTGAGTTTTTTTCTTCTGGCAGACCTCACTATTGGAGGTTTTCTCTACAGTGCTTCTGATGATATGGATACAAATTGAAACTGGCGAATTTTCCATGTTCGAAAATGATTATCTTGCGGTGAGCGAAAGCGTGGTAACAAGTTCCGATCTCCTGAACTAAAAATGACCGGTTCGAACCGGTCCGAATCAGTCATAACTTACTATTTATGGTTTTCTCCGCGGTGCCTCTAATGACATGCATACAGATTGAAATTGGAGAGTTTCCAAGGTTCGAATATTGTTATCTTGACCTGATTGTAATCTCTCAAGTGACGAAATCTGATACATCATGATGTTTCTGAGCTGTGTTCTGATGTTTTAGACTTTTGAGAATTGTAATGATCTCTTTCTTTACATAATAGAGGAACATCATGTCCATTTTTGCTCTTCAACAATTAACTCTTATATGGAATAGCTCGGCTACGTAATCGAATGGATAGAAGTGAGCATAACTATCGCGCGAGCTCTTTCTTTTCCTAAGAGCAGTTATCAACTTCTGTCAATGTCGGTATAGGGAGCGGTTCTAGAAAAAGTGGCAACGCCATCGACTCGTTCACATTGCAACAGAAGCCGCTCTCGGAATTCTTATACTTAGTCTTTGCTCGGTAATCCCTAACGAGCGAGCGAGAGAAGAGCAAACAAAAAATACAATTGATAGACGAAGAAAAGTTTGAGAATAAAATAACAGCCGTTGACTTTTGCCGCCAGCAGCATCGACTCCACACAGGTGTCCATTCCTCTCTCTCTCTGTACAAGAAGAAATGCGAGAGCAGGTGCACGAATCAATGGCAATGGCCCGAAGGCTCGCGTCTCGAGCCAATTATCTTTCAACGACTTATGTGTCTTCACCCTGCGCGGAGGACGTGTGTTGTACGCACACGTCCTCTCGTCGCTGCTATCTAACCCGCACGCACTCGCTGTATACTTCTCTGCGCTGCGAATCAGTCACAGCACGAGCCTCTTCTCGGTATCTTCGTCGTTATAAAATAATAAAACCGCGAAGATAACGATAGGAAAAAGGAGGAGATATTTCAGGGTTTTCCAGCGGTAATTTGAAGCTAATACGACTTGAAATCGTTGGGAGCTTATCTGATTCGTTCTGACAAAAATAACTCCAACTCTTTTCGAAAGTCCCTACGGTGAAATTAGTGGACTTGAATATAAGAAGTATGTTGTGAATAAAACAACAACAAAATATTGCACTTTGCATAATCATAGAAAATACTGTCAGTAACTATAATAACCTACTAACCATTCTTATTACAGCCGAGACACTGCATTCTACTAGAGGGGACCACACGGTAACGTCAATGGTCAACAGATTGTTTCAATTATGAATTGAGAGTTTGGTTATTAGTACCATGATATGCAAGTTGTTTTATCCTTTACTTAATCGGTATTTTTTTTCGAGATACTCATCATTCATAATTCCACTTCATGCAGTCCGGATTAATTTTTTTTCTTTTGCCCAGTGTTCAAAGTTTACCATGTAAGAATAGTATAACAATCTTATTTACGAAGAACAAATAAAAATACATTGGCTGCAATGAATTACTACATGATTACGTAGACATGTCACTGCACAAATTTGAGGTTATGCACTGTCTCGCTGCTGTGCCGATGGCGGTCCCAGCAGACGAAAATCGTCGGTCCTATAACCTAGCAAATAATTCACGCGGGCAGGAAGTTCTGTGCAGTCCACGGACTAAAGTGAATCAATCAGCGTGAAGACAAGGGAGGGGCGATCGTGACATTTTTGTGGTTATTTACGGATCGGCATTACAGCAAAACGCTCGTCTTTTTGCGAGTTCACACTCGATCCAAGCGATTCTTATTCACAAACGTGCGTCGACCATCACAGAATGTATGCGCAAAATTTGCGTCAAGTGATTCCTTATAGTTGCCGAGAACACTCTGGATAACGAAAACCGTCACGATCAGCTGATCGCAGTGAGAGGCCAACTTCCGTTCTTTCATCCTGCAAGAAATCAGAAGGGAAACAATAGTACAGTCGAAATTAACCATCACGGTAACAAAATGATCTCTCGTTGTCTTCATCGGAGTTTGGCAGATGCGAGACATATTGACGAATCGGCATTTCAGAAAAACTCTCTCATCTTTGCCGGTTTACACTCGATCCGAGCGATTCATGTTCACAAACATTCGTCAATCATCACAGAACTTGGGTGCCAAATTTGCACGAGTGATTCCTCATAGTTCTCGAGAACACTTCGGGCAACGAAAACTGTCACGATCAGCTGATCGCAGTTAAACGCACGACGCCCTGCGAGCAGTCAGGAGGAAAACGAAAGTACAGACTAAATTAAACGTCAGAGGAACGAAATAATTTCTCGTTGTCTTCATCGCAGCTTGGCAGATGCGAGGCAGTGGGCGAGTTACAACGACGATTATGAGGAATTATGGGGTGAACGGAGGAGTGGGAGGGGGGGTCGACTGTGTATAGCGTGTCAGGTCGGCGAGCGGCGAGGCGCGTGCTTCGAATATCGATCGAGAAAAGTCGTCGTCGCGGTGGGTTCAGGTATTCGCGACCGGGTATGCGGGTACACACGCGAGAAACTGCCCGGCCAAACGACGAGGACGAAGGACGACGAGGACGAAGGACG
This sequence comes from Adelognathus sp. PSUC_FEM 10030001, assembly GCA_018812205.1. Taxonomy (NCBI): domain Eukaryota; kingdom Metazoa; phylum Arthropoda; class Insecta; order Hymenoptera; family Ichneumonidae; genus Adelognathus; species Adelognathus sp. PSUC_FEM 10030001. The sequence goes on along the minus strand of JABFVB010201774.1, from coordinate 2,500 downwards.
ACGAGTACGTATAACATGCGATGGAGAAGGAACATTACGACAAAGGAAACGGCGACTTTTCAACGCGACTCGTTCGTTAGTTCAGCAACGAATGAAGCTGGTCGCTCGGAATAACTAGATTCGTGGCGACGCCGTCGATTATAGACCAAAGAACGGGGCAAGTTCGCAACGTACCCCCCACGACGACGACGTCGTCGCGCGCAGCACGATGAACCCGAACGACTTCCGCTCGAGACGCTTTCTATAAATGGAAATATATTTTGCATATGCATGAGAGAGTCGAAGGAAAAGGAAATTCAGATCGATTTCGAATTATCGCAAAATAAATTTTACATTCACACATTAAGTTTAGAACTGGCGACGATTGAATGAATAATTACTTAATTACTAATTTGACTAATTGATACCATCAATAACTGGATGAGATTGTCTCCGAATTAATCTACAGGCAATTGTATACTCATTTCATAAATTTAAAGATGACGAATGTTAACGTTATTTTTGAGGATTTATTAAGTGAATAATATAAAAATGCTCATGTTACTTATTAGCACTGTTAGTTAATTGTATCGAATAGATCCCGAGATCACTTGCGGTAAATTTCTATAAATATGAACTTATGCTGTAAATTATATTCCATTACATTGTATTTATTTTCCATTACAAAGTATATTCACTATTTTCTATTATTTTTCTGCAATTCTCAATCACTGCTTATTGTAGTGAAGATTGTCAATCGAAAAAAATAATTCCGAGGATGAATTAGAAATATTTATCAATGATTAATAGTTGATGGAATAATTTCACACATGTCATTCCAGAGAATTCATGTTTGCCGTGAATAATCCAGCCACTGTAGCAAGTTTGGACAGGGTCAGTTGGCTTCATATTGGCATTGTACCCTCGTAACTCACACAAGATTCTCGTAAAGTTTCATAAGCTCGAGAACATATATCGTATGGGACGGAAGAAAGCGCAAAGTACACGGAAAAGCGAGTGTGCAGTGGACGTAGCCGCAAAACATTTTTAGCCCCAATGGCTATAGACACTTTGTGTATTTGAGGTCAGCGAGTTGAACGGAGCGTTTTCTTTATCTTTGTGTCGCGAGCCATCGCCACACGCGAGAGAGGCACGATCGATTTCCTTTCGTTTGAGTCGACGACTCGTCCTACGAGCTACACTCTTACTGTGTATTAATTTATATTACGGGTCACAAGTGCCGTAATGCATCGATATTATCGCACAGCTCGCAACAACCGAGCGATTCTATCGCTCAGTGTTAACATTTTGTTTTATCTCTCTTTTTACAGTTTCGCTGAGTAAACATCGATGTGAAACAGTTCAACGATAAAAAAAGTTTGTGAATGGAATAATGACTCGAATTTTTTCCAATATTACAATATATTGATAAAAATTAACATTCATCAGATATAAAGTTGTGAAATTATTTAGACGTTTGTGACAATTCGTGTTGTAACTTTGAAATTTAACTTTTTGCGATGAGAAATTCGTTCACACTCTCTAAATTCTATCTTCATTCTGCCAAAATATTTTTAAAAAATCATTTCATATCATAATTCCTTCAATTTCCTTATCCCCATTAAATTCTTTCTACTAAATAAAATCCACGCATTTTTTCAAAACAATATTTTATTTTATATCATGAAAGTTAGTTTCACGCTGGCGGATAATTTTCTCGCGTTTCACCACTGCGAGAAATTGAAATGTAGCACGGGACGTATGAAAACGTACTCGTCAAATCGAATTAACACAGCTACTGTTTGGCACTTCGTTACTCGTCAAATTGTTTAACACGTCGCTGTGTATGTTTTCCATTGCGTGTTTTCGTTATTCAACGATGCAGCTGTACGTTTCATCGGACAGTCGTTGGACATGCGTGGAGTGTGCGTGAAATGTTCGGATGCTAATTTGCTATTAATATTAACGGGCTTCGCAATTAGCGAATCAACGCGATTCGAATCGACGACACGAGGAGGCACAACGTTTACACATTTGTGCTCGCAACACATTCCATATATCTGCGCATACTCGTGTACCACATTGATGCAGGATGTTTGGTTATGCCTACAAAATTACTATCGTGTCTAACGTAAACACAACGATAAGTATGATAAGAAAAATACCAATTTTGGTGGAATTATCTGCCTCAATTTTCTGAATTAGATGATTATGGTAATGAGTTGTTGGGAACGTATTTCTGCTTCTATATCAATGCTAAATGGCAGAGAACATTCTGAACTCAATTATAATAATCCATAATATATAATTCTCAAAAAATGCATGAATAATTTACAATCTGTACTTTTCTTGAGGTAGTATAGCATGATCGCACAGTTTGACTTCGCATTGATTTGAAAGTGATATTGCGGGGACTTCTCGGTGATATGAAAATCTGAAAAAAATCAAGCGTATTGAAGGTGCGAAAAATATTGATTCGGCATGTTTTTTTGTTATGAAAAAAAAGTAATTTTCAATGATG
>JABFVB010200663.1:0-12981 GCA_018812205.1 Adelognathus sp. PSUC_FEM 10030001 | reverse complement strand
CAAAATGTCGCCATCGCCGGAGAAGAGAAGACGTCGGAGGAAGCAGAAGAGACTCGCCTGGCAAAACATGATACTCGAGCGTCTGAAAATGTTGACGGAGAAAGTTAAACGAGTGAAACGAGGTCGTTCGCCGTCGACATCTTCGTCGTCGTCGTCGTCGTCGTCGTTGTCGAGATCGGCCGAGTCGTCGGAAGCGTCGGACACGTCGCGCAGCGAATCAGGTGAGTCGTCCTCGAGCTCGTCAAGCTCGGAAAAAGAGAATTGTGAAAATTCTCAAACAAAAATCGCGTCGAGTCATTCCTCAAAGTTGCGAAAATCGGAAGATGGCTCTCGTCTCGTGCCCGAAAAACGTAAAAAACGACACTCTGCGGTTGGTAAACGTCGCGAGTCGAGGACCAAGAGACGCTCGGACAGACATCGCAGAAGTGCGAGAGAGAAAAACTCATTGCAGAAGGAAAAAGTCTCTGACGGCGAGGCTGCAGTGTGTCGAGACTCGTCGAATGTGACGACTGAGGTTGGCGACGAGTCAACGAAGGAGAACGAGGGGAGACGATCGATGCAGAGCGGTAAATTTATAGAAACAAGTATGGAAGTTGACGGTGCGGAATTGGAAATGCAGACTATCGATGACAATGCCGTGGAAAAAAATGATAAACAGAAAATCCAATTTGACGATAACAAAGAATTTTTGCCAAGCAGAATTATTGTGAAATTCATTGACGTAGCCGACGACAGCGAATTGACGGAGGAAAACGTAGACGACAGAGAGAAAATTGGCGGAGTGAAGGGACCAAGAGATGACGATACCGGGAATAAAGAAAATTTGACGACCGTCATCAAAGATTCCACTCAAAGCGCAGAAATTGCTAAATCTGTAGATGACGAAAATTCTACTCAGGGCGACAAAGTTTTTGTTGAAAATATATTAACAAAAGAGAGCGTCGCAGAGAGAGACGAAGCATTGACGTCTGAGAAGAACAATGTCGTCACTGCAGTTGGCGGCAAAACCGATGACTATTCTGGTGATTACAGAGTACCCATCATTGTTTTGGAAAACACAATCGCCGAATGCGATGGCGAGGAGACAAACGTGTCGCCACCGGTAACAAATTCCAGAGTCGAAGGAGAAGATATGAGTGCTGAGAGAAGCTGCGTTATGCCTCCGTTTGTGCATTTGGCGACACAGAGGAGCGGAGCGTTTCCGAATGTTGGAGTTGCCAGAAAGTCTTATGCACAGCACAAAATTCACGAGAGGCGCAACGAGTCGCCGAAGATTGTCGAGTGCACTGAAGAAGAAAGAGGTAGCACAACGATCGAAGAATCTTCCAGAGGAGCAAAGTCGAGAGAAAAAATTGAGATGAATCTCGAAGCGCAGAAGCTGCAAAACGTTGGTAATTTTCACGAAAAAGACAATGAGGAAGATACGAGAGTCGAAGTTTCTTCTGAAGCTAACTCGTCGAGAACGAAGCACATTCCCGGAGTTGCCGATAATCTTCATGAGAGACAAAAAAGACCGCTGGAAAACAGCGAATCCGAGGAAGAAGACAAAAATTCGATTATCAAAGATATCGAAAAATCGCCGAGAGTAGAGAACAAATTTTCGTCCGCCAAACGCGCAAGAATTCAGCAAACATCGGCGAAGAGCGATAAAAATTTCGATGACGAATCGTCGAGAGAGCGGAGGGAAATTCATGAACGTGAAAAGAAAGACGACGACTCGTCCTCGCCGATAATCATCGAGAGCGAGGATGGAGATAGTCTCAAAGATTCTCGTAATTTCGTTGCGAAACTCGAGCCGAATCTCACCAGCGACACGTTGCTGCCGAATCCATGCGCGAGAAAGAGCAACGTGAAGGTCCAGAGTATCGTCACACTGAGGCGAAAATTCATCACGATAGAGCGCGGTGAGGCCGCTAAGAAGAGTCCGAGATTTTTCTACACGAAAGAAGCGAGCAGCGATATCGATTCCTCGGACGAAAATTTCACAACGGGGAGACGAATTTGCGATTCTAAAACTGCGCTCACGACGGAGAAGAGTCCACGCATCGTTGAGCAGAAAAATGAAGAAATTTCGCAAAATGTGGAGGTAGAAAATCCAAATTCGAGTACAGCCGAGGCTGAGAATCGGCTCGAAGAGTCTACGGATAAAAATCAGCCTGTGAGCGAAATCACAGTTGAAGAAGAAGTGAAGAAAATTTCGGAGATCGATGCGCATTCTTACATCGAAGAAACTTCGTCGAGTAAAATCGAACGAGATTTGCAATCGAAAATTGATGAAACTTCGCCGAGAAAAATCGACGAAGATATGCGATTGGAAATTGATGAAACTTCGTCGAGAAAAAACGACGAAGATATGCGATTGGAAATTCATGAAACTTCGTCGAGAAAAATCGAAAAAGAAGATACGCGAAGAAAAGATGTTGGAGATTCGATCAGCGAGGCTTCAAATCGCGATACGAAATTTTACGAAAATGTTACGTTGAAGACAACGGAAGAAATCGTTGCAGCGAGAGTAGAAGAGCGCGAAGATGATTTGCACGACAAAGAGTCGAATGAAGATGCGAGAACGCTGGATGAGGACGTAGGCTTGACCGCGTCGACGATGGAAATCATCGAAGAAATCGTTGCGAAGAAGAGAAAAGAGCGCGAAGATTATTTGCGCGACAAAGAGTCGAGTGAAGATGCGAGAACGCTGGATGAGGACGTGGGCTTGACCGCGTCGACGATGGAAATCATCGAAGAGATCGTTGCGAAGAAGGGAAAAAAGCGCGAAGATTATTGGAACTGGGAAGCGACGAAGAAAGCTGAGTTATCTTCCGAGGAGATTATTGAAGTTGGGAGCGAGGAGGTCGAAGAAATTGTTTCGGCGAAGGAAAAAGAGCGCGAAGATGATTTGAAATTTGAAGCGATAAAGAAAGCTGCGATATCTTCCGAGGAGATTATTGAAGTTGGGAGCGAAGAGGTCGAAGAAATCGTTGCGGAGAAGGAAAAAGAACGCGAAGATGATTCGCAATTTGAAGCGATGAAGAAAGCTGCGATATCTTTCGTGGAAACGATCGAAGAGATCGACCTTGAAGAAGAAGAAACGTCCGCGACGAAAAAAATCGAAGATATCGTTCCGGTGAAGAATCAGCGTGAACTTCCGAGCGCAACGAAAGAAGAAGCTGAGGAAGAAATCGTCGACGATGGCGCGATTAAAATTGAGAAGTCGCAGCGAGCGATAATCGAATCTGCGACGAAAAATATCGGACATGTTCCCGAGAATAAAAAACACGAATTTTCGTCCACTTCGGAAAATAAAATCGAAGAGTCAAGAATCATTGAAAATTCGGTAATTATCGAGACGCCAATAGTCGAAGGGATGAAACTTCAGAAGAGGGTCGAATCATCGCTCGCACTCGTGGAGGAATCTGAGGAAGAAATCGGCATCGCAACTTTTCATCGCGAGGAAGATGAAATCACAGCGGAAATTGCCGATTTCGACGAGGAAGAGAAGATCGCTAAGAATTATTCGAAGTCCGAGAGAGTCGAAGTTTCGCCGATCTTGGTGAGAACGGACGAAGATTCGCGTATCAACGTCGAGGTTTTTGACGAAGAAGAAATAACGCGAGGAAAATCGGAAGCTGCGAGCAAAGTTCCCGCTGACGCGAGTAAAAGCAAGATGGAGACGATTGCATCAGAGAATATTCAAGTTTCGCAGATCGAGTTGAAAGAAGAGATGAGTGTCGACGTCGAAGACTCGGAAAAGGAAGAAATAACTTCGGAAGCTAAATCCCAAGCTGTGGGCCATCATCGGGCCGATGAGGACGCAATTATTGTAACGGAGAGGCACGAATTTTTGCCGATCGTCTGCGAGAAAGAAGCGGACAAGCACGGAAGCATCGATTCCGATTTTCGCGACGAAGACTTTCTTTTTGGCTCGGGAAAATCGGATACTAGCACAGGCGAAAATCGCTCGGAGCAAAATATCACCGAGATCGAAGCGGAGGTGGAGAGTGCTGCAACTCTGCTGATCGCTACCATCGAGGATATCGATAGCGAGGCGTCGAGGCTTTCCGCTTGCGAAGCGAATCAATCGAGTTCACATCTTCATATTTCTGTTGAAGAAATCGCGAAGAGGAGAAACTTGGAGGCTGCGTGCAGCGGAGATGAATCGGTGATGGAAGGAACTCACACCGAGAGAAAAAGCGATGAAATCGCAGAGGAAGATTTTACAGTGCACGATGTTTCAGTGCTTGTTGCGCCGGTCCGAGAAACTGATGGAATTTTCACCATCGAAAATTCGAATGAAGAAAAATCGGTTTTCACTCCGAGCGAAGATACATCGACGATAGCAACTATCAAAGGCAACAGTAATATTCGTGAGGCGAAAGCAGATGACTCTTCGCCGATCGAAGCTATGGAAGAAGTGGAGAAAAATAGAATTTTCGAAAATCAAAGCAAAGAAGAAATATTTGCGATGGCGACGGTTTTTGCACCGAGCGAAGACACGAAGCTTCAGAACATCGCAGATGACGATCATCTTCCAGTGACGAAAGAACAAAATTCGTTGTTGATGGAAGCTACGGAAGATATGGAAAAAGTGGAAAAAAACATCATCTTCGAACGTCAGAGAAAAGAAGAAATATCTGCAACGCCCGAAAAAATTACAGCTAATCTTCGAGAAGCGAAAGAAGTTGACTCTTCGCCGAGCGAAAAAACTGAAGATATCGAGGTAAATCTCATCGCCGAAGAACTGAGCAGAAAAGAATTATCTGCGGTGGCGACGGTTTTTGCACCGAGCGAAGACACGTCGACGCTTCAACACATCGCAGATTTGAAAAATCTTTCACCGGCGGAAGAAGAAGACTCTTCGCCTCTCGTGACTACGGAAGAAATGACGAAAAATCACGTTGACGAAGTACCAACCGAGGGCGAAAAAGCTGTGATTACGAGCGAAGATATGTGCACTATGCGAAACAACGAGGAAATTGATCATCTTCGGGAGTCGAAAAGAGCCGAAACTTCGCAGAACGATGCTGCGGAAGCGAGTGAAGACGATATGAGCATCGAAGCTTCCGATATCGAGGAAGAAAGTCCGATGGAAAAGTGTGATCCCAAAGACAACATTTCGACAAAAGAGAATAGCGAATATGATGTGATTTCTGTAATTTCGAGAGAAGATGACTCGTCGATGGAAGAAAAATCAGAGAAGAATATGAAGATCGGGGAGTCCGACGAGTCTGATGAATCGTCGGAAATATCTATCGATGTTTCGTCCGAAACTTCTGACTTCTCCGTCGATTGCCCTTCCGAATTGATCGACGAATTTTCAGAAGAAGCTACGATGGATGAAATCGAGCCTCGAGGCGAAATTCTCGAGGATGAAGAGAAGACGACAAAAGTCGAAAATTTGGCAATCGCGGCAGCGAACGACTGTGAGCAAATAAGTAACGAAGACACGGAGACGAAGAAGGAAGAAATGTTGCCTTCAGCGGAGACGTCGAAAGCTCGAAATTTTGAGGAGAGCATAGGCAAAGTCGTGACGAAGAAGAGCACTGGTTTTTACGGCATCTTCAGACGATTTTTTGGGACGAAAAATAGCGACGAAGAGATCACAGAGTCGCAGAATTGTGAGGAAAAGAATAGAAGTATCAGCGAATTTTGCACAGACGATGAATATTCAACAGAGGAGGAAACGGACGAGAGCGATGAAGAAAAAAGTGCGCAGGAGGACGAGTGTGAAATGAAAGCATCGAACGCTGGGAAAGTTGACTCTGGAGATCAATTGATCACAGAAAATTCGTCTGGGAAGAACGAAACGGAGGAGATTGATGGGAGTGCGAGAAATGCTAAATCGGAGATTGAAGCATCAGACGGTGAGAAGCGCGAATCCACGAGCGAATATTTCACAGTCGAAAATTCGTCTCTCATTGACGAAAATCGAGAGAATGAGATAATCGAAGCGACATCGGATAGTAAAGTATCGGAGGGTGAAAAACGCGGTTCTACGAGCGAATATTTCACAGTGGGAAGTTCGTCGTGTAGAGACGAAAATGAGAATACGACTCTGAAAATCGATGAAGCCGAGGAAAACGATACGGTGCAAAAGATCGACGAGGATGAGAATGTTTTTACACTGCCGATCACCGAATCTCGTGTTTCACACGTGAAAAACACAGATAAAGAGTTGGTCGAATCGTCGCCAGAGGAAATTGACGGTAACGATGTTACGCTGAGGATCGACGAGTTTGAAGAGAACGAAACGACGTCGAAAATCGACGATAACGATATGACGCTGGTCGCATCTCCGAATTCACCGTTGGAAAGGACAGAAGAAAATATGCTCATTGAGATGTCTCACAGCAATGAAGAAGAGTCTGCGAAGAGGAGAGCTGACACTCCGCGCGAGCTCGAGATCGAAGCGATGTTAAAAATCGACGAAACTTTGGCGAGAAATCTCGTCGAAGATACGAAGATGGAAATCGACTCGCAAGTGCCGAATAACTCTGGAAAATCTTTCGAAGTGTATGAAAAGACAGCGAGCCAAGTTTCCACAGCTGAAACCACGGTCGTTAGCGATAAAATCGCCGAGAACCATGATATATCGAATTGCGATATATCGAAGTCGGTTATATCGCAATTCGATTGTATCGAAGCGGCGCGTGAAGGGATCGACGAAGAGAACTCAAACGGCCTCGAAGGATCTTCGACAGAAAATTTCGAGAGCCTCAACGAAAATCCCACAGCCGAAAATACAGACTCGAGCGATAAAACTATCCAGAACCATATATCGAAGTGCGATATATCGCAATTCGATACTACTGAAGTTTCGGACAAGAAAATCAATGAGGACGTCGAAAATTCTGCTGAAGTGAATTCTGAGACTCCGAGCAACGTTCCCACAGCTCAACTTACGACTCCGAGCGACGAAACTGCCGACGTTAACGATATATCGAGTCACGATGTATCGAAGATCGATTCATCGCGAGTATCGGAGTCGAGAATCGATACCACTGTCTCGCATCCCGCTTCAGACTCTTCGAACGACGATCTCGTGGATTCCGAGTCGACGAGCGATTCGGCGGAGATTACAGCGATAAACAAAGCCGATATGGAAAGTTCGGACGAAGATTTGGTGTTCAGCGAGGACGAGGCTGACTTTGTTTCTCAGCGTCCAGTCCTCGTGGAGGTGAAAACACTTGCTCAGACTCCGAGTGAGGTCTCCAATGGACAATCCGAAAACGAGGAATTTAAACTCGTCGTGTCGCCCGAAGAATCGGACGAAAATATTGTGCCACTCGGTGAGGACAACGTCGAGGCTTCGAACAACGCGGACACAACGATGAAAGCTGAGAGCGCGAAAATCGAACCGGAGCTTGTGAATGAAGAATTAGCGGCAGTCGGGTAAGTAAAAGATTTTGCATTAAATTAACATATTACGAGTGATTTTTGAGTTATCGACTACTGACTGTTGACTGATTTACTGATTTACTCATTTAGTTGTTTATTGGTTTATTGAGGTACCGACTTTTCGATTCATTTGACAAACTGACTATTGAGAATTCACTAATTTACAGATTTTTCGTCTTACCGATTCAACAACTTGCTAATTAGCCAGAATGGAAAATTACTAAATTACTAATTTATTGCTTTGCTATTTTACCGATTCACTAATTTGCTAATTAGCCAGAATACAAAATTACTAAACACTGAATGGCAAAATCACTAATTTATTGATTTACAATCTTACCGATTCATTAACTTGCTAATTAGCCAGAATGCTAAATGCCTAAAATCACTAATTTGCTATTTTACTCAATTACTAAATTACTAATTCGTTATTTTACGAATTTACTATTGATTCATGGACTATAAAAATTGATCAAAATCACAACATAATGGGATTCACGGCTGGCATGAATATTTTTCAACAATATAACTGGTTACAGGATCAAGGCAGTCGCACCGATGGAAAAACAAAGTGCGAGAATCGAAGAAAAATTAGAAGCTGCTGTGCAAGTTCCGGAGACGAATATCGACGCTCGAGTCGTGATGGGAAATCGCGAATTCGATCACGATGAATGCGGCGAATCTTCGAAGAGTTTCGTCGAGTCGACACGCGAGAGCGAGAAAATACATTCGACGGAGCCGTCCGGCGATATCGACGAGAGACTATTCGTCGAAGTTTCGCAGAAAATTGACGTTTTCGACGTACAGTCGAAGGATGAAAAAGTCGAGAAAGTCGACGAGTCCGTAGCTGTGAGACAACTTCTCCCGAGCGATTCAATATCGGCAAACGACGATATTTCCGACGAGAGTGCGACAATGAGGAATGAAAATTCTCATGTAGAAGAGATCTACGGATATTTAGTCGAGGGGGACAAAATGGAAACATCGAATGCTGATTTGGGGACGGAAGAAATGAATTTACAGAGGAAGGACGACGGAGAAGCGCCGGTGGAAGAGCCGATATCAGAGATTATCATTATTTCGTCGATTCCTGAAAAAATAATTACAAAGGAGACCGAAGTCTCGGAAAAAATGGTCTCGATGGAAATCGAAGTCTCAAATTTTGTCTCGGGTACAGAAGGAAAAAATTCACAGTCGAGGAAAGAAGAAGAAGGAATTGCGTCGCAGACTCGTCGTGGGGAGTCATCGAAATTCGAAAACATCGAAAAGAAGAGAGATGAGAACGTCGCAATTTCTACACAACAGACCAAAGTCATTGACGAAGTTCTCGCGATGGAAATCGGCGAAGCTCAATCACGCAGTGACAAAAGAGATGACGCCGTGTTTTACAAATCGTCAGGAGATGAAAAACTCTCGGTAGTTTCTCAGTGTGGGAACACCGAAATTCTCGAAAAATCGGTAGAAAACGAACACGAGACATTGTCCGAAGATCCTTTCGACGAAAGTTCTACTGTGAAATCGGCTGGGATCGAGAAATCGGTAGTTTCTCAGCATGAAAACACCGAATATCTGGAGAAATCGGCTGAAAAAGGACAAGATAAATCGTCTAAAGATCGTTTGGACGAAAATTTTACTGTGGAATCGGTTAGTATCGAAAAATCGGTAGTATCTCAGCGCGAAAACACCGAAATTCTCGGAAAATCGGCAGAAGAAAAACCAGAGGAATCGTTCAAAGATTCTTTCGACGCAAATTCATCGGTTAAATCGGCTCAAATCGAAAAATCGATTGGAAACGACGAAATTCTTTCCCAGAGAGATGAAGAAGTTCATCCGAAATCTTCCGTCGAAGATGAAAAAATCGGCAATGCTTCTCAGCGTGAAAGCACAAAAATCTCTGACACATCCGCAGAAAAGTCGCGAAAAGATTCCTGCGAAGATCTTTTCGCCGAAGAGACGGAAAATTCCAGCAATAATAATACACGAATTGCCGTGGATTGGAAAAATATCATTAACCGAGGTCTCACAAAAATCGTGATGGAAGATTTAACGAAAAAACATCTCAGCGACGGCAGCGCTTTTCCGAAAACGCGATCTCTCAATCCTACCTTGGAGCGTTTCATGGGACGACACTCGTTGGAAATGGACGAACAACGCGTTTCTATACAGCGACAGTTGTCGGCGGCTATGTGCGCTTTGAACAAAGTTTTGACGAGTATCGAGTCGGAAAATTTGTCGACGAATTCGCGTGAAAATCTCAACGATGCTGGACAAATTATGGCCAATCTTTGTCACGAGAGTCACGTCGAGAGAAAAGCCGGCTTGGCCCCCGCACTCTCGGCAATGCTCTGCGCAACCGTCGACGAAAGCATCGTCGATCGGTATCTCTTCGAGACTTCGGAAGAGATTGAAAAATCGGAAGAACAAAATCGTGAAGATTCGACGAAATCGACACTTGAAGCTTCACTGAAAAGTACAAAACAGAGCTCCGAAGCGACGAGAGAGTCGAGAGAGAAATCGGAGGCATCGACGTCGCAAATTTTGGAAAATCGTGAAGATGTTGCGACGAAGAAGACGAAAACAGCACAAATTGTCAGAGCGAAAAATTTAATGGCGCAGATAATCAAGGACGCGAAAGAAAGAGAGAACGAAGAATCGGTGATATGTTTGGAAAATCTTCTCGAGAATTTTTCTAATGACATCAGCCAAGGAACGTCGTCGACGAATGACGATCCAGATTTGCCGGGAATCAGCGACCAAAAATCGGTATGTTCGTCTCTCGTCGAAGAAACGGAATGTGACAAAATGGACATTTCGGAAATTGACTTGGATACGTCAGAAGACGAACAACAGACTCCAAATTCGTCGAAAAAATCGAAAAATCATACGGAAGATGACATTATTGCGGATTGCGAGAAAAATTGCGAAAAATCGTCGGACGGCGAAAATTTCACAAATGAGGCGGACGACGAGTGCATCGTTACTTTTGAAAACACTCTGAAATCGATCGACAAACGCCAAACTGACAATTACGACAATCATTTTAGAACTGTAGCGGATTTTTTCAAGAGTATGACGTCTCAGGACGATTCGTCACAGAAGAAAAAGGACGTGGATTCGCGAGAAAAGTCGGCGGCTAACGATGACGAAGACGATTGCGTCGTGATCTGTGAAGACAGTCCGGAATCTCCGGACGTGTACGAGATCGTTGACGACGAGGGTATGTCTGCCGCAGTGACAATTCCCTTGGATCGCGAGGAATCGTTCACACAGTCGAGAGAGGCGACGGATGAATCGTCGGAGGAAAATTCAAAAATTTCGAAATTCTCTCGACTCAGCGTAACGAAGACTGGCGATCGTAAAATTGATGACGATTCCCACGATCTCGGCCTGGTGCCAGCCCACAAACGAGAATATCCATCCACATTCCCAACGAGAAGATCGACGGAGTCACAGTCTATGATTTGTGAGAATGCGGAAACATCGTCGCCACCGCAGGTCGTTGCAACACGTTGGTATAAAACAAAATGGAGACTTGATTCTACGACGGAAGAGACGGAAAAATTGAAAAAACCGATCTTGGCGGTAGAAACTTCGAGCTCTGTGCCGATTTCCGATCGACAAGTTTCATCTCCAAGCACCGATTCGCGGAGAAACTCGGATGAATATATTCCCCTGGAAAAATCGGCAACAAACACTCGCGAGGGCGTGAAGGGAGATCGAAAAATCGGCGAGAAATCGGTAAAATTTTCACTGAGCGAAGAGACTTCGAGCCGATCGGAACCGATCTCTTTCAATCGGCACGTTTGGCGGAGTAGATATGAATTGTATTCGCCACGTTCTGTTCTACCGATCAAATCGGTAAGGGAGACTTGCCAAGAAGCGAAAGAAGATCGTCAAACCGCTGAAAAATCGGTAATGCTTTGCGAACCGAGCGACTCGGCTCGTCGTTCACCGATCTCCGACGATCACGAGATAAATTCGAATCTCGAAGAACATTCTCCGCCGCGGTTCGTACCGATGAGATCGGTAACGAAGACACACGAGAATACGAAGGAATATCGTAAAATCGGTGAAAAATCGGCAACCTTTTCACAGAGTGAGGAGAGTTCGAGCTCTCGGACGATTTTTCACGATCGACGAGTTCTCCCGCGGAAGACATGTACGGAAAAATTAGTAACGGCTATTACTCACAAGAGTGTGAATGAAGAGGAAAAAATCGGCGATAAATCGTTTCAGCAGAGAGAAGCGACGAGTCTTCGACCGATTTTATCGAAACGCGAAGAAACTTTGAGCTTCAGGCGCAATCCTCTCGCTCCGAATTTGTGTTCGAGGCGTGAATTGCCCATGAAATCGGAAAAATCTTTGCGCGATCGTCAATCGGGATACTCGCCGATTGCGCTCGTAGCGCCAAAATCTCACGCAGCGAAGACGGACGAAGGGGCGAAGAAAGATTGGAAAATTACGGAAAAATCGGCACCGATTTTCCAAAGCTCACCGATCAGCGAAGATCGCGAAGCTGCCTCGACCTCGCGGTCGATCGAGTCGCACAAATCGTCGAGGCGTCAATCTAAATTTTGCAGTTCGTTGGCCGTAAAGAGTTATCGTCAGCTCAATAGAGATCGCAAAAGAGCTGAGAATCGTGGCAAAACTTCGAGCCACTCGTTGGCGACGACCGTGAGACCGAAAAACACTGCGATCGGCACCAAAAGCTTCGCCGCATGGTACAAAAAAAATAACGGACCGAATTCTTCCATTTCGGAGCTTTACACGGTGCGAAATTCGCCGCCCGGTGTGAGAACGAGGAGGGTAGCGGCCTCGACTTCCTCGTCGAGGACCGCTGTGACTCGCACAACGAGCGCTCCGGAACTTTTGCACAGCCAGCAACGACTCGCCCGAGATTCTTCCTCGACGGCGAAGACTTCGAGCGATTATCGCGAAAAATATCGATTCCCGCGAGATTTTCACGTACCGATGGGCGAAACTTCGGTGAAAACGGAAGAACGCGAGAACGTTGAGTACGAAGAGGTAAAATTTTGAACTAAGTCGACTAACATGAACTTTCGCGAGATTTTGTGATTCAGGGAGATGTGAATTGCAGGAAACCGACAGCGATTAGCGGAAGTTGGCGCGAAATCGGAACATCGATGGATGAATCTTTCCTCGAAATTGACGACACTGTGAGACGAGAGAATTTTGAAGAAATGGCGGTGGGCAACGATCTTTTGGATTCCACGGCGGGAGAAGAGCGAAGAGAGTTCGACAATTGGGAAATACATTCGTATGTTAAGAGACGACTCGGTAGTTGCGAAGGACATTCTCATGTTGACCAAAGTTTCGACTGCTGGGAAGAACGTTCTCATGTTAACCAAAGTTTTGACTGTTGGGAAGAACATTCTTATGTTAAGAGAAATTTCGGCTGTTGGGACGAACATTCCTACATGAAGAGAACGTGAGGAAAAAAAAGAATGGAACGAATGTTGAAGTCTTTTACGAAATTCGAGGGTAAAATCGAGTTTTTTTTTTTGCTATAGACGAAACAGTTTCAAAGAAGCGGTGTAAGTAAATGTTGTACATGAGTATTTACAAGTT
>JABFVB010199554.1:0-13015 GCA_018812205.1 Adelognathus sp. PSUC_FEM 10030001 | reverse complement strand
ATACTAAAAGTATATTAAAATTGCTCCAAAAATAACTTAATTTTGAATATCATTTGTTAATTGAATTTCATATACGAGTTTACGCATAAAAACTTCAAACACTGGTATATTAAATTCACAATTTTTTTTACAGTGTGGCCCCAAGCGCCTCGAGTGAGTATCTCTCGATCAAGATGATGCTTGCGATACAGTAAAATAACTAACTGTCTCGGAAACGTCGGCTGTGAATAGGATTTTTTTATTCAAATTCGATTGATCAGTGGTGGAATGAATACGCGATTGTAGATATTGTTAGCAGTAACCAAAGAGAATCAGTCACTTTGGCGATAGCAGTGTTAATGATGATTCCACTATCCACGAGAGGACTTCCACGAGAAATAACGTTGTTTTTTCTCGACTAACTATTGGATTCAATTCATAATTACTCTCAAAATGTCGTTCAATCCGAAGCATATTTATTAGTGGGCAAAACCGGAAAAAAAGTTTGGTATACGCAACTCAATCACACAAATATAATCACAAATATCAATATCATTCACAAATAAATCAATAATGAGTGAAAGTGAATTTATGCATACAGAATTAATTCCACAAAGTAGATAGAATAACTGGAAAATGTATTGCTGATGTTCATTACATTTTTCGACCCCTGAGTAGAAAAAGTGTAATAACTGGTGCAATAAGTGGAATAATATGTCTAAAGTTACACACAGCATGTCAAGCAAATTTGACCCGATAAGTGAAGAATTGGAAAATCATTGTTGGTGATCACCGTCACGAAAATCTCTTAAGGCTCTCATACTTCTCGTGCATCATTATCAGGGTAAATGAGGAGTATGCTGAAAATTTCAAAGACTTTAGTTCGCGATAATCATAGTTATGACTCCGTACGAAAAGAAATATGATATTTTGATGAAAAAACCTGTATTTTTTCAGGTAATCACCTGCGCAGTGTCGTTAATAAAGTACTTTGAAAGTTCATGGGCATATTTCGAGTATCTGAATATGGTTACGCTGCAAATTTCATCAGGATCGTTCTGTACTGTACTATTCAACGTTACCACGCCGTACAGACGTCCGAGTGGATATGAACCAATTTTAGGGCTTCCAAACTCACATGTAAGAGGAGTTTGCTATTTCTCGTGTTGTAAAGTGTATAATCCATGATATATGTGGAATATGACCGGTATGCAGGTACATGCACTTATTTTAGTTAAGACTTTTGGATTATTTCTACTTTTTGCCGCTTCGTAACACAATAATTTTCATAAATGACTTTGCTAATAAAATTGTATTATCAAACGCTCGTTTGTCCATGTGATTCTAATGCGAATAAAAAAATCTGATGAAGAAACCAATTTCTGCCACTTTGAAACACGAGAACTATTTTTTTTTCCAAAACCCATAATCGGAATTTCTAAATTTTTGAAGTTTCTGCATTGTTGTAGTGTTGCTCTGCAATATTCCAGAAAAAAATTGGAAGAAAATTGAATTGAAAAGAATAGTGCCGGAAAAACGTTTTATCGGATTATAATTATATATGCTTTGGTATGGACTGTATAACGTTGACCATTTTTATCAATATACACTGTACATGTATTCCGTGTTGCCGTTTGATGCAGACACTGCGATGGTCCTGGATATGGTTTGGTATGGCATACGAAAGCTTCATGCCTATCTCAACCGGCTCACATACTCGCCCGCTACCCCCGCGGAACGTTGCATGCAAGCCACCCAGGCTCTCTGGCTTCGCGTTCATAAATCCGTAGACTTTCCAATTTTAACGGCCCTGGGCCATTCATCTCCTGCGCTAGCACATCTATATGTCCTGCTGGAACCCTCTAGCGCAGCAACCTTTCCATCGTAGCGAGGAATTCCATCTCCCTCTCTCTCACGAATTCTCGCGTTTCATCACACTATCTTGTGCTCACTCGGTAATTCTGAATCGCTATCTCTCTCGCTCTTACGGAACCCCGTCACCTTCCCTCGAGAGGAACGGTTACGTCGACCTCGCGTACAACCAACCCCTTAACCGACGTCGATGCAAATCTAACAGTAATTTGTATAATTTCGAAATCGATTACCGAATGAGGTGTCCCCCCCTCTTCGCCCCCTTCTATCCGAGAATTTAGTATTCGATACGTTTTTCCACATGCTCTGCACATCCCTATACCGTGAATGTTACTGGGATACAATAGCGATCACCGACGATGGTGAGTGTTTCAAAGGGTGAACATTTTACACTGTAAAAAATTGGGTGTTAATTTTAACACCACGTGTAGTCCCAATAGGTCCATTACTTTGGTGTCAAAGTTTACACGGAAAAGATGTCCGATAACACAGAAACGTAATGCCAAGACTCGACAACACTTTTGTTGTAACGTTGTAACTCTAGTTGTAACGTTTTGCGATTCTCGAATCAGACCAATCATTAGACTATTAATGATTTGCAAGTGAGATGAATCATCGAGCGTGAAGATTCGAGGCCAAGCGTTTAAGACAGTGTTCAAACAAACTCTAAGAGCCGCGACTGAACGATAGTCGAGATGATTTCGATAAGGAGCGCGTTCCTGGCATGTCTGATATCAGTGCCTTCCTTTTATTATAGTGTAATTATCGGATGGATACTCAATTTATATTGCAGAGATCGTGTAACGGACCTGAGGGGAAAATTGAATTGAACAAATAAAAAGAAAAATATTTATTTTGTTTAGTAAAACTCTCAGTGAATTGTCACATTTTTCGCTTATGAATAAGCGCCACAATTCTCATCACGGAGTTCCACTAGGGTAGCAAGTGAGATGGTTGCGTGAAGCGCAGGGATGGGAAAGGAGAGCTACTTTGGTCATACGTCGCATCGACGATGGGAGCAAGGATGGTCCGTTCTCACTTTCTCATTCATACCATCTAATACGATCTTATAGACCGCCAAATCGTGACTCGATGGCGACAATAGCGAGCGTCGCACTATACGCTAACGTGTGATAGTGCGAGGCTCGGTACGTCACCTCAGCAAGGTTATTTGCAGCTCTCTCTCTCTTCGGCCTTTGTTGCTATACGCGCGGTACACAGAGGATTGTCATGTGTAGGAATATCTCATGGAGAATTTACTATGCCTCGAATATTCTAGCCCGTGAAGCCTCGCGAATAGAGACCCAGTAAGAGAAGAGCTCAAAAATGATTTCTTATGAATTTATTTAACCAGATGGGTTTGATAAATCGACGCAATGAAAGTTAAAGATTATTGTAATAAAGATTTAATTTTTAGTGAAATTCAATTGTTGCTAAGCAATATCGTACAACAATTACGAAATAAAGAATTAAGAGATCGCGTGATCTATTTGTGTATAATCGAATGATGAAAATAAATATTCACGTGGAACAGCAGTTGTGTTCCACGAGGAGCTTCACACTCAATTTGGAAGAACTGAAATTTCGTAGTAACGTGTCTCGTGGTGTGAGGTCACAGTGCCCTGAGTACTGGGGACAGTAGTCTTCACGTGTTTTCACTCGATAGATCGAAAGATGTCGATTTGATCGCAAACAGCTGTGAATTAAATGAAATGGATGTTTCTTAATTTATAATGAGCCAGGTGTTGTTTTCTCATGACCTCTCCCGCGTGAGCTAGCTAAGGGGCAGATCGAGACTCACACAGTGCTGGAGTAAAACCCAACGACGTTGGCACATTGTCGTCACACTGTGTGAGTAGTCTTTCTGAAGGTAGGACCGCTTTCGGTGCTCAAGGTGACTAATTAAGTCACTACGCTGGCCCAGATAGACAAGCGCAGTTACCAATTAGCTTCCCTATAATTAATTCGTGAAAGAAAGAATTGTGAAAATTTAAGATGGCTGGTTCCCCAATATTCACGGCGTAGGGAACGCCGGGCTCTCTCGGACACGCGATTCTGATCGTGGACGAGGCGAAAATGCCTCGAGACGTGCGTGCTCACTGCTTTTATTAAAGCGTGCAGACTTGTTGAAATTTTGGTGGAAGCTGACCGCTTAGCGGGACTTCGACCATCTTGATTGGTTAAGAGGGTCTTGTCGCGCGCGCCTCCTGACGTCAGTCGGCCCGCAACAACGATGTAGGAGGAGATCGGTCAAGGGGGATCCGCTGGTTGTCAACCTGGGGAGCCCGGGGCCAATTTCCATGACTCCGCAATCATTGTTAATAACAATGATAGTTGTTAATTAAGGCAATGAACCGTCATGTTAGTCCTTCATACATCATATTCGACCCTCAAAGCATTTTTGTTTATCCAGTAATCGTCAGAATTGAATATTACCTTGATGCTAGTTTTGTTTATTAATTTGCCAATTGATCATCAATAAATTCCAAAAATCAGCTCCCGCAGTATTTCCCTGATTCGGTGCTTTGCAACAATCAATGAAGAAAGGAAGATTTTTGCTAACAATTCATTGATTAATGACGCTTTTTGTTAATTAGACTTCATGAATTAATGTGCTCTTTTGATTTGTCAAATGTTTATGTAGACTGTAATCATAGTGTCGACGGAAGTCTCCTCTTCCTAGCCATATCCTTGTTGTATTTTTGTGATGTCTCGCTATTATTTTATTAGCAATTACCGCTAGCGTAATATTTCCTCGCCCCGCAAGGGGAGAGGGGTTTTGCCCATGGTAATTCTTTTCAGCGCTTGTAACGCGTCATTTGCTATAGTCGGGTATTGGTTGTGGCGTGATGTGCCACATTCCGATCACATTGCGTGTGTGCGCTGGCAGATGGTGCCACATGGGCCATATTCGCGCTGATTTCGTGCATACGGCGCCGCTGTGCCGTAAGTAGGTACGGTAAGTCGCGGTGTGACGCGGGCGGTCCGCGTGTGTGCTGATTTGCGTACACGAGCTAGTGTCGTCGCGTTACAATATAGAGATTCCCTGTTGAGAATGAAACGTTCGAGCGCGCGAAGCGCGCGAGGGGTTACTCTTCTTGGGTACTCCGAGTGGACTGTCCATGAGTTGTGTCTTTGTATCTACACAACAAAGGCCCCGGTTACTATTTTTTTGATGTTCCGGGTATAAGGACAGAATGTCTCCTCCATAAGAAGACTCAAATTCCGGCCAAACATTTCGACCTGGCGAAGGGATGTCCAAGAAGTCCAAGAGGATATATAATTCGGTTTCGAATAGTTCGACCTCGAGGAGTTCTGTAATAAGGAATGATTTGACCTCAATGAGGGTAATCAAATGGGGAATGTGAGGACAATTCAGCCTCATGGTCTCAACAGGGAACTTGGAATGAATCTAAAGAGAATGGGGCTCCTCAAATTCTCCTTCTTCTGTAATATAGAAAGAACGAACGTAACGTTTCATTTCCCATCAGAAATGAAACGTTCCGAGCGCGCGAGGAGTTACTGTTTTTGGTAATGTTGCGAGTAGATCGTCCATGAGCTCTGTCTTTGTATCGACACGACGAAGGTCGAGTTATTATTCATTTTTCTAAGTTCCATATATGAAGATCAAATGTTTCTGTTTGAGAAAGCTGCTCACAAGGAACTCAGAATATTTCAGCCTCCGAGAGGGACGTGTGAGGGGTCTCTAAATGATATGTATCTGTGTGAGGGGTCTCTGTGTAAGTGGTCTCTGTGTGAGGAGTCTCTGTGTAAGTGGTCTCTGTGTGAGGGGTCTCTGTGTGAGAGGTCTCTGTGTGAGGGGTCTCTGTGTGAGGGGTCTCTGTGTGAGGGGTCTCTGTGTGAGGGGTCTCTGTGTGAGGGGGACAAACAAACAAACAAACAAACAAACAAACAAACAAACACCTTTCCAAAATATATATTACTAGCAGGTTATAATGGCTCGCGCGCTTCGCGCGCTCGCATTGTTCATAGATCATCCAAAATGTAAACATTCTGAGTAAAAATCATAGATAAAATTTGTGACGTTTTCTCACTAAGAAAAAAAAAAAATTCCACTCTCATATAGTAATGTACTATTACAACTGTTTGCAAATTAATAATGGATTACAATTGCCTAAACACTTCAATTGCTTAAACTTTATGACAATTACAACCCATTATTAATTTCCCAGGTCCTACCACGTGGAGGTCGTTGTAAAAGGACCCACCCGTGGGGCCGTTACTGTGTCTAACAAAAACAAAAAAGACAAAATAAAACAGACAGAGTGAAGACCCCACTCCCTCCCACCTATAAACAAATCAATGTATATTTGTGATCATTGGTGTCTGTTTTTTCCATTTAAAATCATCTTTTCGAACCATAATCGACGCACGAAAATCATCGGCATATACGAATAGCTACAGACGCACAATTGCCACTGGCGCATAACAATCATCGGCGCTCAACAATATCTGGTGCTCAACAGCCACCGGCTCACAACAACCATAGGCGCACAACAATTGTTGGCACACAACAGTCGCCGGTGCACGACAGCCATCGGCACACAATCATCACTGGCGCACGATAATCATGAGCGCACAGGAACCATTATCACAGAACAAACACTGACACGAAACAATACAAATTTCCATTAGATTGCAAATTTAATCTCTTACAATTCGAACAACTAATACATTCAAATAATTCGATTTCAATGTCGAATAGAGGCAATGACAACATTTTCAATCTAACACTATAGGATAAACAACATTCTTTGTTTTTCTTCCATCATTTGTCAAGATATATAAATTTTTTCCAGTTCCTACTCTGGAACACCCGACATAAAATTGACCATGTCCGAAACACGGCTCGACCAAGTTCAAACCGACTACTTTGAACGATTGACCTTGTGATTTATTTATAGACATTGCAAAAGCTAATTTTACTGGAAATTGTAACCGTTTAAAATCAAAAGATAAATCAGTATCGATAAGAGGAATTCTTGGTAGAAATATATTTTCTCCTTTCGCACAACCAGTTAGAATGACAGCTTCAATAACATTCGATAACAAATTTTTGACAATCAATCTTGTACCATTACACAATTTCGGCGCATCTAAATTCCGTAGAAGCATTATAGATGATCCAATTTTTAATATTAGTTTATGCGGTGGCAGACTCGATGATTCGACTCCATTCAAAAACTCAATGGGATAATTCACTGCTTCATTGATATCGAGAACGGTATCAATCGAACAATAAGTTCTTGCGGCTCCAGGTAATTTTTGTTGAATTTGTAAGTTAACTTCATTGACGCAGACATTCTTTGGAGCCAATATTGCTCGTTCGCAAATCCATTCGCTATCTTTAAAATTAGTCTCAATGTTTGGAAAAATTTTTTCTTTTAGACTATCCAAGTTGTCAACGATATTACAAAAATTTTCTGGTAACGCAATTACACCTTCCTTATTTGGGAATCTTCCTTCTCCAAGATCGAGTAATTGTTGAGCATATCGTTCAGACGTCACAAAACGACACGATGGTTTGTTTGTTGATAAACGAACGCGAATATTTGTCGTAAGTCTTAACTGTGTAACAATTGGCCACAAATAAGAACTTTTCAAACATGCATGTAATTCGTCCGCCATTGTTCCTCCCTTAACTATTGGTAGTGTCTGTCGGAAATCACCTGCCAATACGACGACCAGACCACCCATCACACTTTGATTATCCCGGAGATCTTGCAAAGTACGATCAAGAGCTTCTACAGCATGCTTGTGGGACATCGTACATTCATCCCAAACAATAATTTTAGATTCAATTAGAAGCTTCGCAATTCCTGTATTTTTATTAATATTACAAAGTGGATTTTCCGTACGTCCGAGATCTGTTGGCAATTTAAACATTGAATGTGCTGTACGCCCACCAGATAGTAAAGTCGCGGCGATTCCTGACGAAGCCACAGCTAATGCGATTTTTCCTTCACTTCGGACTTTTGCCAAAATTAAATTCAATAGGAAAGTTTTTCCTGTTCCACCAGGAGCATCGATGAAAACTATTCCTGTATGGTCTTTGTAAACTAAGCCCATGATCTCTTCGTAAACTCGTCTTTGGTCATGTAGTAGTAAAGGTTCGTTCGTATTGATGAATTCTTGTAGTTGATGAACATTATAACTGGTTTCTTTCAATATTTCTCTAGAAGGTAAATTGTTTCGACTCCGAATAGGCTCTCGCATCCCAAAATCGATAAGATTTTTACCGATCATTGAGAAAATTTTATCTTCAATTAGAATCAAAGCTTCGTTGAACATATTCAATGTATAACTCAAATCCATTCGATTTTTCGCTTTTCTGTTTGAGTAGAGTATATCTTCAGTTAAAGATTCTTTATACAACTCCCATAATCCATTTGGATTCGATGGCGCACATGTGGTTAAGATGATTGCGAATAAATCCCTCAACTTCGCTGCGGACGTCAAATTTGACGCCTCCGACAATGTTAAACTCAAATGATTATCATCTTCAAGAAGACCTTTCCGTTGACATGCCTCGCGAAACGTTTCACATAATGTACCATCAACAATTTTGAGATCATCATATGAAATCGGTCCTCTAACGTTATGCAATAACAACCGCAAGAAAAAACATTCAAAATTATTCGGATGTACAGTGTAAACACGACCCAGGGATTCTGATTGTTTAATTCCTGGGTATCCTTCGACTGCGATTCCTTGAATTCGACGCTTGAAGCATTTCGAAGACACATTCCAAGTGTAATATTTCGGTACTTCACAATATAATAACGTCCTTGCAAACTCATCTTTTGAACACAACGAAAAAAATGCAGTTAGAGTTGTTTTTGGTGGTTCTTGAATCTTCTCCAGAAGATTATTCTCTGAGAAATAAACTCTCTGACCATTTTCTAAATGGACACTCAAATGGACGACAGGGGGATATCGCTCGTGGATTGGAAAATCAAGGATACGCCAAGCTGCTTCATTGCTACTGATGTATCTGCCCATTTGATAATTTCGGATCTCATCAATTGTCCCAGTTGTTAAACCAAAAACAGCTTGATCGCTACCTTTGTTGACATATTTGCAGATATATTTGATTGATTTGACTGAATTACAAAATTCGACATTAATATGTGCTTTGAAAATGCGTGATAAAAATGGACAATACGGAACAATCGATCTATTATCGATGTGTACAATTTGGTATATTCCACAAATTTTCATTCGAATAGAAGTTTTGAATCCTCCATCGTTGGGGCTCCTTCTTCTATAGAGAGGGTAACTGTCGTTTCCAGTGTGGGTATTTTTTGTGAAATTTCGGGGGTAACCCTTCGAACATGATCCATTTTTCATACAAGGAGAATCAGGATTGATATCACCACACGGACCATGAATCATATTTTTTACTATCACCTCATAAAGTTCGGGATCATTTTTTCTATCTGGCAATTCTGCACTGATAATATTATCAATCTGACTTGTTGGGATTTTGTTCTTTAACCAAATCAAAATATGAGCATGTGGAAGCCCTCTTTTTTGCCACTCAATTGATAACATTTTGCATCGCACAGGGCCGAATATTTCGCCTTTTGTGATAAGTTTCATCAATAATGTTGACATCTGTTTAAAAACCCGAGTAGTCAAGTCGTGACGATGGTGGTAACTTTGACCTGGGAGCAACTCTCGTTCGATTTCAACCCATTTTGGATTACACGTGAAGGTAATAAAAAGATCCGGTCGTCCATAATTTCTGACGTATGTCATTGCGTCTTGAGTATATTCGTGCATATATCGCGGACTGCCAGTATAAGTCGAAGGCAAAATAATCAACTGCCCATGTTTTGAAGCGTCTGCATCATTAGCTATAGCATCTCTCAAATGGATGTAATTATCGGCTCTCAGTTTGGTTTGATTTAAACGAATATACAACAGACGTTCGCATTCGATCTTCGCGTACATATCAACCAAGAATTGGTGAAATAATTGTCGATATTTTAATATATAATTCTCAGGCTTAGTACGTACCATGATTCTATAAGCGTAAAAATTCATAGCGGACACTTTCTTATCTATTGGATCTCTTGATACAGGATCAATTTGTTTATTATTGAATTGATAACCATCTTGGCCTTTCCAAAAAATCAAAGGGTATTGTAATGCATCGTACGAACGATGTGTTTCAGTTATTCGTTGTAATTCTCCAGTCCTCTTTTGTAAAATGATATCGCGTCTATCGAATTCATCTCCGGCGATTACAATAGCAACTTCGGTCGTGTCAAGCGGAGCATTAAATTTTCTTTTGTGTTGTCCGGTAGGAACCTTATCAGCGCGAATAACGACTTGATAATTATCAGCGGGCATCTTTTCAATAACATTTTTAAAACTTCGTACATAATTGTTATGTACATGGAACATTTTCTGTAAATCACGAATAATTTCTTTATCGAGCCCAGGTGAAATTTTATATCGCTGTTCGACTTGTTCCATTTCATCGCCCATGAAAAAAATTTGAAGGAATTTGTGTTCTTCTTTTGGAAGAGGCAAAAGAGATCCTATAAGGTGGTATATTTGACCTTGGACTTTGAAGGTGGGCATAAATCCAGGCTCGCGTATTTCATTCGCCCCAAAAGATGTCATTTGAAAACTGACGTTATACTTCCGAATCGAGTTTAAAAAATGTTGTGAACGTCTTGTACTCCCCGACAGTAAAGATTTTAAAGGTTCAGGTGGCAGTTCAAGTGGTGGCAAACAAATTTTTCCGTTCAAGCAACATATACCTCGGGGTTCACCTTTCCATCGCAGAGCATTACAATGAGGGCATTTATCGTCCATTTTTCCAATATCAAAGAGACGCGATTTTTCGTATTCTTTTTTATAATTGTAATTCAATCCTTCTCCAGACATTACCGTCCAATGACTCGACCGTCTCAACTGCTTATTGGTTAGGCGCAGTTGGGTATGTTCTGGATCCTCAGTTGCTCTGAGAGATTTCTGTCTGATTCTTTGTTCTTCAAGGCGAGAATGTCTTTGCTCGGTGTTTTCCATGACTCGAGATGCCGCTTGTTTTTCGCTTTGCTCTTCAAGGCGACAGTGTCTTTGCTCGACAGTTTCCACAGCTCGCGATGCCTTTTGTCTAGAGTTTTGCTCTCGAAGGCGAGAGTTTCTTTGCTCGACGGTTTCCAAAACTCGAGATGCCTCTTGTCTGTCGTTTTGCTTTCGAAGGCGAGTCTGTCTTTGCTCGATATTCTCCAAAACTCGAGATGCCTCTTGTCTGTCGTTTTGTTTTTGAAGGCGAGACTGTCTTTGCTCGGTATTCTCCAAAACTCGAGATGCTTCTTGTCTGTCGTTTTGCTTTCGAAGGCGAGACTGTCTTTGCTCGATATTCTCCAAAACTCGAGATGCCTCTTGTCTGTCGTTTTGCTTTCGAAGGCGAGACTGTCTTTGCTCGGTATTCTCCAAAACTCGAGATGCCTCTTGTCTGTCGTTTTGCTTTTGAAGACGAGACTGTCTTTTTTGAGAATTTTCCGTAGCTCGAGACTTCCTTTGCCTAACTATTTCTTTATTAAGGCGAGACTGTCTCTGTTCAACATTTTCCACGTCTCGAGATTTTTTTTGATTTTTCCTTCGTTTTATACGACGTGACTGTGCCACTGAAAACTTTCTCTATTCAACCTATACTTAGCCTTTTTAAGTCGCTCTTTTTCTTTTTTTTTTTAATTTCTCGCGTCCACAGACAATATAATTTTTTTCGTTACCGGCGGCGTCAAAGATTTCGGGGTAGATGATACGACCCGAGTTCGTTTATTGGTTTTACGATTTCTGACGGTCTGCCAATTATTAATGGTTTCATTCGATTTTTTATTTTTTTCTTCTAAACTTTGTAGCGCTGTTTCCGAATCCATTTGATCATGCATTTCAGCCACACCTTGGTAAGGTTCGATTGGGAATTGTCTCAATCTTTTTTCTCGAAATATCGTAAGTAGATGACTCCTCATTTCAGCATTCCGGAAATGCAAATTCTGTGGTGCAATTCCAAATCGTAATGCCGTTGCGAATGCTATCGCGTATACTCCACAATCGACACTGTTACGTTGACGTCCTTTGACTTCAACCATAACAATTTCCGGGTGGAATGGACATAAACGATCCAAATAATCACAACAATCACTGTGTAGCGATGTAGCGTTTGTGCTATCGTACACGTAAATTTTATCTGCATCGTAATGAATACAAATCCAATGACCATCATCCCTAGATCCACAGAAAAGAATTTGAATGTGTCGACTATCCTTCTGAATAGGCCGCACAAAGAACAATAATTTTACTAATATCGGATCTTGCATGATCTCGCTACCCATTTCATGATTTATCAATTTCATGAATTGCAACATATGTTCATCGATGAGCTTGTCGTGTTGTTGAATTATCATTTCAGCTTCACCGGTTAGCGTTATGTCAGGTAAATTATTCATTGTGGATCGTGGATGATAATCGAATTTGATTCTTGTGCATACACGTGGCTTTCAAAAAAATAATTCGTCGCGAAAGTGCAATCAAATAAAAAAATTCACCAAGTCAAAAAGTTCAACTGATAATATTATAATGAAGATTGAACAAATGGAGAGGCAGATAGCTAGATAAAGAGGCAGGGAAGTAGATAGTTTATAGGAAATACAATTTTACTCATCTGCATTACGATGTTCTGTGCTCCGAATATATCCAAGAACCGTTAGATTGAAAATACCCAATGAATCATCGAAAATCTGAGATACCGTCTCAAACCACTATATGGAACAAAATCGAAAAATTGTAAACATTTAACGAACTAAATTTTCTGAACGAATCAATGGATATTCAAAAAATGGTCGATTACAAATTGGAAGTTATTAAAAATATTTCTTTTGATTACTCATAAAGGAAGCTTTGTCTTCGTAAAAATTTTTTTCAGAGATTTTCATGAAAATGTGTTCAGAATGTCCCAAAACATCTAAAAAAAAAGTAGTGAGTACATCTGCGTGTACTCACGAAAGCATTATATGAAAATATCTTTAGTTCTTTTTTAAAAATTGTCCGTAACGCTTTTTGAGGACACTGCCCAACTTCACTTTTTTTCCAGAAGGGCCGAAACGCTTTTTAAGGACACTTG
>JABFVB010198443.1:0-13081 GCA_018812205.1 Adelognathus sp. PSUC_FEM 10030001 | reverse complement strand
TCTTAAATTTAATCGTCAGCATCTTCGCAAAAGTGATGATTGGGCTCTTGGGACGTAAATTACGAAAAATTACGTCACAACTCCCCCCTCCTTGACTGATCCATATCGGATTTTGGTGTTGTGTTGGCCATGTCGTCCGGTGGGAGTATCTGAAACATATCTGAACCCAACCCCTGAAAAAGAAGAACCCCAAGATAACATTGAATGCGAGAACATGATAACTTTATTTCACAGGATGAATCCATATCCGATAACATCGTAGTATAAACCTTAACTAATCTCAATCACAGACATAAGTAGTCTTAGGCACAAATGTAACGTAAGCAGTCTCAAGCCCATTCGGGTGTATAATTAAACTAAAAGGAAATTTTTGTAAATCAGTCTCAAAAACTACAAGATTGCTTGACAATCCGTGATAATACTGAGTTTGTATAGAGATCGATGTTCTCATAGAGAGAAAGAGAAAAAAAGAAACTCGCTTGAAACAAAAAAAAACAACTCGACTGTACTGAGCCGAACGAGAACAACGCATGAAAAATGATCCCAATAGTGGTACACGGTAACGACGCATAGAGAACATTTTATAATTATACGCGGTAACACAGCATGTAAATCAATTCATAAACGGTAACACAGCATAGAAAACCTAGTAATAAACGGTAACACAGCATGGAAAATAATTAGTCCGTCGATATGAGTCCATAATTGTCCCGATCATGGTGCTGAGCCATCCCATCGCAGCTCCTAGGCGTACCATGAGGGACGCGATGGATAATCGTAGGCTGGACTCTTTGGGAGCGGGTATGGGTAATATACCCGGCGCTCTTCCATCGGTAGCCATGGGCGGATGCGTGGGTCGTTGCCCCTGCGAATCGTCTCTACTGCTGATGAGTAGCGGGGCTCGGCTTGAGCTTGCGAGCCAGCGGCGTGTGGCAGGACGTCCTCGTAGTAGCCCAGAGTCGGATTCCATTGTGACCTGGGTCGGTGAGGTCGCATCTGTCGAAGTGCCCTTGGAATCTCACCTCGTGGAATATTTCGACCCAAGGTCGGGACGTATGGTCCACGCTGTTGCCACTCTTGAACGCACTCGGGGCAGGTTCTCAGGGTGACATGATGCCGTCCACATCCAAAACAGATTAGATCCCCAGTAGGATTTGGACACTGCGATCGCCCGTGGCCGAGTTGACCGCAATCCCAGCAGCCCAGTGATTTTGGTGTTCGCGAGATCGGGTTCGAGTTCAGGTCCTGGGGTGGCGCGTGTGTAGGTGGTGATGTCGGAGTGTCCGGGAGCGCGTCCATGATTGTGTCCGATACCCGATTGACCCTCGGTATTTGTTGCTGGACCCCGGTGGCTGGTATCCCGGTGTCAGACATCATTTCGACGGTATCATCCGCGAGTTCGGTGTCGGAAGCTTCCACCTCGAGATAATCCCCTGGTTGGTTGGCCACTATCCGTATCGGAGAGAGCAGGGTTTCGACAGAAACGATTTTTGGGCCCGATCTCTGCTGAGGAGGCTTGATTGGGCGTCCACGATGGTCCGAACCGGACGCGCTGGAGGAACTACTCGATTTTGACGACTTCGACGACTTTGACGAGCTTGACGAGCTCGACGAACTTGACGAGCTGGAGGAGCTCGTCCGTGATGCGCTCGAGGTGCTGTCCTCATCGGGGCGTGCCGGGAACGGCGGAGTGCGCGGGTCTCGCGACTCGTTGCGTCGTTCGACGGCGCTTCGGACGGCCCGTTCCAAGGCGACAATGAGCCCTGGGTGTCGACGTTCGACTCTCCACAATACCCCAACATATGGGTGTACTGGGATCCATATTGAGCCTCGAGATTCCGGCTCGATCACCCTTTCGGTGGAGGCTGCTATGCTGTCGTGTCCCCGGGATATGGCAGCTGGCGCCTCTTCCGTGGGTCGAGAGGTTACCGCCTGCCTCACGAGATCTTCGTCATCGTCATCTGGCAGGTAGTGAGGATCGATTGGGGAACCGAGGTCGGCGATAGCACCCTCGATGATGGCCACAAGATCCTTTGTGCCACTTGGAACCCCGTGAGAAGTCATAGTCTATAAAAAATGGTTAAAGACACGGTAACAACAGGGAGCCGTCTGAGGCTTGATAAAAAAAAAGATAACACCGTAGCGTAATCAGATCATTATTATGGTGATTACTCGATAACAACGTAGGCGAGAGCATGGTAAACACCGGATACTGTGAAGTACGGAAACACGATAACATTGCGAGTGGAAACACGGCGATAACTCGATAACATGATTTTAGGCTTTTTACTGAAAATAGATAGACGGTATATACGTTTTTATATCCTTGACCGCCGCTTGGCCTTGAGGTCGTCCGGCCATATCGGTCAACTCGTACCGTACGCGAGATAGCTTTTTCGAGATTACGTAGGGACCTTCAAACGGTTTTGCTAGAGCTGCGGAGAAGTGT
This sequence comes from Adelognathus sp. PSUC_FEM 10030001, assembly GCA_018812205.1. Lineage (NCBI taxonomy): Eukaryota > Metazoa > Arthropoda > Insecta > Hymenoptera > Ichneumonidae > Adelognathus > Adelognathus sp. PSUC_FEM 10030001. The sequence continues at coordinate 10,632 of JABFVB010198443.1, read as the reverse complement.
TTTGCAGCGTTCGACAAAGGGTGTGATTTTCGCAGCACTAGCTGGCCCTCTTCGAATTCGCGATCGCGATGGCGAAGATTATAATAGTGAGCTTGCTGTCGATTTGCTTCACCGAGAGCGTGAACGAAAACCTTGCGGAGTGTTTCCAAGCGCTTCATCCGCTCGATCCACTCTTGGGGCTCCCGCTTAACGATCTCGAAGTCACCTTCCAGTTCTCGGCGCATTGAAACGGCGGGTGGTGGTTCACGCCCAAAGTTCGCGAAAGCCGGAGTGCTCTGCAACGAACCGTGATATGCGCTGTTGTACGCGAATCTGAATTCATGAAGGTGAATGTCCCATTCCCGTTGATCGGCATCCGTAAAGGCTCGTAACATCATTTTCAAGACGCGATTCACGCGTTCCACGGGGTTAGCCTGTGGATGGTACGGCGGCGTCGTGATGTGTCGGATGCCGGTTTGTTCTACGAGATCACGAATGTTCCTGTTCACGAATTCCGTGCCATTATCGGTCAGAAGAATGCGCGGTGTTCCCCAACGACAAATGACAAAGTCCTCGAGAACTTCGCTAATACGTTTACCGGTAGCGCGTCGCAATGGTATAACCTCAATCCATTTTGTGAAAAGATCCTGAATGACCAATATGTATGAGAATCCGGATTTGCTGCGTGTAACCGGTCCCATTATGTCAGCAGCTATCGAGATCCAGGGTTCCTCGACGATGCGGCGACCCATGAACCCAGCAGGCTTATTCTGTTCGACCTTACATCTCTGACAGAGGTCACAGTGCTTAACGAACGTTATGACATCTCGAAGCATATTTGGCCAATGATATTGAGTAGTCAGTCGACGGTAAGTTTTGTCAATGCCGAGGTGGCCTGCTTGCGGTAACACGTGGGATTCTGAAATGGCCCGTTCACGTAACTCACGCGGTACTACCAATTTCCATGCATCGACATCCTCGAGTTCGGTAGCTATCATCGCGGAGGGCCGGTGACAATATAATTGATCTTCGATTATTCTCCAATCTGGGAAATGGTCGGGTGCTCGTTGTACGTCGCGGTAACGTCGAGAGTACCATTGGTCATCTGTTGGCTGCATAACCTTGAGGGTTTCTGAAACCTCTGTTTGTCCTTCCGGGGCTCTCGATAACGCGTCAGGGACGTGATGCAAGGCGCCCTTGCGGTGTATGATTTGGAAATCGTATTCAAGCAGCTCTAAGGCCCAACGCGCTAATCTACCGGTAGGGTTTTTAAGATTATGAAGCCAGCGGAGGCTACTATGATCAGTTATCACGGTAAAAGAATATCCTTCAAGGTAACAACGGCATTTCCGGATAGCCCAGATGACAGCGAGACATTCTTGTTCCGTCACTGTATACTTTTTCTCCGGGTCCGTCAATGAGCGACTAGCGTAGGCGATAACACGTTCGTAACCGTCGATGACTTGGGTTAATACGGCTCCAAGCCCAACACTACTCGCGTCCGTCTGTAAGGTGAACCGCAACTCAAAGTTTGGACACGCCAAAGTCGGAGCGGCCGTTAGTCCTATCTTGAGCGTGTTGAAGGCCGTTTGCTGTTCGTCGTCCCAACGCCATTCCTGAGATTTTTTGGTTAGCCGCGTCAATGGCTCGGCGACGGTAGCGAAATTTGGGATGAAGCGACGGTACCATGAAGCCATTCCGAGAAAGCGTCGGAGTTGTTTGAGGTTCCGCGGTGCGGGGTATTCCACCACCGGTGCGATTTTATCGGGATCGACGCGGAGCCCCTCGCGGTCTACAATAAAACCGAGGTAGCGTACTTCGGAACGACAAAATTCGCACTTCTCTCGATTCACGGTTAGCCCCGCAACGCGAATCTTTACCAACACACGACGTAACCAATGTAAATGCTCCTCGAATGTGCGTGTAACGATAATGATATCGTCAAGATACACAAACACATGAGGGTACATTTCTGTTCCCACGAGTTTGTCAAGCAAACGCTGAAACGTTGCGGGAGCATTGGTTAGGCCATACGGCATACGTGTGAAATGGAATAACCCTCGACCTGGCACGACAAAGGCAGTGATTTCACGGGAGTCTGGAGTCAAGGGTATTTGAAAATACGCTTGGCTCAAATCGAGGGTGGTTATGTAGTGCGCTTGTCGTAATTCGTCGAGGATGCCGGTCATGTTGGGTATCGGGTAGGCGTCCTTCTTAGTAACGGCGTTGACTTTCCGGAAATCAATGCAAAATCGGTATTTCCCGTTTGGTTTTTTGATCATGACAACCGGACTGGACCACTCGCTTTGAGATGTTTGGATGATTTTGTCTCGAAGCATCGTGTCGACTTCTCCCCACATTATATCGCGTATTACGGGAGTAACGGGGTAAGGTTTCTGCCGGATGGGTGGATTGTCTCCCACATCGATGTGGTGAGCAGTCAACGTGGTTAAGCCTGGTTTGTCGGTAGCGGGCGGTAGCTCGTTAGCGAGAAGGTCCTTTAACTTTTTCGTCTCGGTAGGCTCAAGAGTGCGTAAACCACAGCACACGATGACACGTGAAGCGTGCTCTACCGGGGTGAACTTATGTTTTGTGTCGGGAGTATCGCGATAACACCAAGATTGATCGAAGAAATCGATCACTACCTTTGCGCTCTGTAAAAAGTCCATGCCGAGGACGAAATCTTCCGATAATTTCGGCATAAGGTAGGCGGAAGCCTCGATCTCTCTACCGTGTATAGTCGCAACGAACGTAGAGGCGTAGTTTACAATCTCGACTTGGCCTGCAGCGAGGATGATCTTTCGCGGAGGCACTTCCCGAGGTTCGATACCTACGCGCGAAAACAGTTGTAAGCCCGCGACTCCTGCAAAAGTGCGAGTTGCACCGGAATCGACTAGGGCTCGAACCGTGTATCCTTCGATCTCGACATCAATATAAAACGATAGCGATTCTAATTTGGCGTTACCGCAGGCAACGGTAACATCCTTCACCGCTGGGGTTTCCTTAGGTACCGATACCCTTACTTCAGTGGTAGGGAGGGAGCGCGAAGTACCTTCGTCCGGGTGATTGCTAGTTGGAGGCACGAGTACCGGGTTTACGCGCTTCCATGTTCGTTTCCCTGGGCGCAGAAGGGACAGTTTTGAGTGGTGAAGCCGGAATAGCTGCAGCGATAGCAGAAAACTCGTCTGGGCTCCGAGCAGTCCCGATGTCGGTGGCCGGTTTGCTGACAATTCCAGCATAGAGGCGCCGAAGAGTCTGGTTGACGAGCGAGACTTGGGCTCATGGGTTTCGTGGCGGCGGTAACCGATGTTGGAGTAGGTGTTGACGGAAGCTTGGGCCCAGGCTTTGGGGGCGGTAGCGCGGCTGTCCAGGCAAGAGGTCCCGCTGGGTTACCGGTCGACGTGATACGTCGGGGTGACGTTAAGGGTCTTGGTTTTCCATGGTTTCCACGCCATTCCCTGGTGGCCTCAATCCGATCCTGAGCATCGACCTCACCCGTGTCATGCGCGTCGGATTCGTATTCCTCTCCTCCACGTGCGGCGTGGGCTTTGATGAATGGGCGTCGATTCGGCCTGAAAGTTGGAGTTTGTCCTCGAAAAGCAAAACTAGGGCATAGTGAGTGCTCTGGCTTTGGAGGCTGACGACGCGTACCAGTACTCTCGAGGATCTTTTCGTAGCGAATCGCCGTAATTTCGAGTTCATCCATCGTCGTTTGTTCGGACACAGGAATGGAGATGCGGTACTCTGGTAGCATGTTGCGGTGAGCGTATCGCACCTGTTCCCAATCCCCCCAACGCGGCTGTGTACGCGAGAACAAACCCCTCATACACGCGATGTAGTTTCCAACCTTTTCACCATCAGCCTGTGTACGATCCGTTATTTCTTCGCGAAGTGCGATCTGGTAGTCTGGATCGGCGTAATAGCGGCGGAAAGCGCCTTTCGCGATTTCCCAGTTCGTGAACTCATGGGCATGACCACGATACCATACGAGAGCAGCGTTCCTCAGAAAGAAAGGAATCGCACGCAAGAGATCCGAATCTCGGACGGGCAGAAAGGCACGACCTTCGTCGATACGCGTCAGGAAGTCTTCGACGTCCTCTTCGCGTTTTCCTGAGAAGGATAGATCCCATCGCCGCATTGTGTTCAACAATGCCGCCGCGGTCAATGGCCGGTCCGTGGGATAAACCATCTCTTCGTCTGATAAAGCGTAATCGACGTGGTTTGGAAGGACTCGGTTACGATTATTGTCGCGATTGCGGTTCGAGAACGGAGGCGGATCGTTCGGCATCATAATTGGGTCGCGTATGCAAGTTGTGTATGATTCGCGGGAAGGCCTACGTTCGTATTTTTGTGAAACGCCACTGGACGCATCAGAGAATTCCTCGTCATTACGTGGCCTAAGAGCACCGAGTTGCAACTGATTATTCGGGGGTGTCGCTTGGGTGATAGCGAGCTCCGGCGGAACTGTGCGAGTGCGCCTCGCGGAACGTTTCTTTGGTACGGTCAGAGCCGCCGGTGGATTTATTAATGGGTCAGTCTGTGATTGTTGCGATAGAGTAAACGGATTGTTCGGTAATTTTCCTTCATCTGGGGCCAGAAGGCCTCCTACCGCACCGAGCAAAGGATATTCGTCGTTGCGGGATTCCAACGGTTGCTTGGGCTTTGCTCCCTTCTTTTCACCTTTCTCCGAATCGCTCATTTTAGTGATGAGATTTTATCCACCCGTAAGTAAGAGCGAGCGATATGTATTTTCCGAGAGAAGAAAAGAAAAGAAAAAAAAAAGGACACGGTAACGTGGATGTAGCTCCCGTACGCAAATCGGAAAACACGATAGAAGAGGGTATACCCGGTAACGCTGTTCGTGAGGATCGTTCACGCGAACGAGGATTACGAGTTTATCCCGAATCGGTGACCACGTTACTCATAGAAAATCCTAGCGAGACAATTCGAAGGCCTCGAGGCGGGAGCAACTTGGCAATAACGCGAGGGCAAGCCCGAAATAGACAGTGATTATTCGGTCGCAGTTCAATATTCAATCGGTAGTGAATGAGTAAATAAATCGTGAACGCGTACTGACGGTAAATCGGCAATAAATCGGTAACCACTGCGGATAAGCTGACCAGGAAACGAATAGGTGATAAGAGATAATAGGTCGATAACAATTCAACAATGAATTCAGAAACCGATAGCAAATCAGTGGTTCAAGAATCTGTCATAAATCGGTAACGAGAACAGAGTAATGAATCAGTAAATTGTTAATAAAGGGGTAACGAATCGGTAACAGATCGAGAACAAATCGATAATAAATCGATAACGAATCGATAATAAATCGATAACGAATCGATAATAAATCGATAACGAATCGGTAGCAAATCGATAACAAATCGGTAATAAATCGATAACAAATCGGTAACAAATCGATAACGAATCAATGATAAACCGGTATTGATAAATCGCAAATCCGTAGTGAAATTTGGATAAATTGATAACTAATGAGTAACGGATATCCAATAAATCGGTAGCCAATAATTAGCAAATATTCAATAAAGCGGTAACGTATTCGGAATTGCCAATGGGTTGTACATACTCGAGTAGAGAGATAATAGGCATAAATCGGTAGCATGTAGCAAATAAAAATGTTTGTGGGAGCAACCACTGTTATATACGATAACGTGCGAAAATGTATACACCAATGACTGATTGTTACTTACTGATTACGTCCGTTGATCACTCGATGCTTCTTCGAAGGAAGTGAGTCGATGAATGGTCCCACTGGATAGCGTTGAAGGTATCGTAGTGATAATAAGAGAGCAAGGAGTATTGTCGTAGGGGCTGTACCGTCTTGCCGCTTTGACTATCCGATAGCAAAGTGAACTAGATTTACCGGTGAACCGATATTTATTAGGGCTAGACCGTGGTACTGATAATGTGGTAGGGGTGTCATCCCCACACGGTGATTCCTTCCAAATTCTATAAATCGTTAACGCGATTGGCGCTTGAAGCTGCCGAGAAACGCGTGATCGGGTGAACAATAGATCGGAATTTTGGGGGAGGGTGTTTGTCCGCCGAGGCTGACGATGATTTTTCCCCCCCTCGGGTAATTCGAAGAATCGCGCGTACGGTAACAATGTGAGCTATAATATTTCGAAACCATTGATATGGCGTGACTCTCCATGTTTACCCACCCCTCTATATGTATCTTTCTTCCATAATAGCGAAGGTTTCGGTATCATCGATAACACGGTAGCAAGAATGAAATAAAATATTTGGTCGAGACCAATCACGTAAATTTTAAAGTTTCATTGAAACTTACGAGTATTTGTAAAGTTATCGGTAACATCAATTTCACAAACAGAAATAGAAAAATCACAACGATAGCAATATAACCGGAAACAGACAAAATACTCTCTCATCTCAGTGGTCGGGGCCCCACGTTGGGCGCCATTATAACGAAATCATCTTTCGATGACCCGTTACCTGCCCTATCTCTCTTTTGCCATCGCCGAGAGCCGTTGAGCGCCAGCCAGTTTTTATTGTCCGGCGGAACTGACAAACCGCCAAAACGGAAACGTACTCGAAAATCGAAGGCTTTTACTAAAATTAAAGAAGGCTTTGGCATCGGAGAGATCAGGTGGATCACCGCGGTTCGCTCAGGAGGTCGGTTAGGGAGAGAGGGGGTGGACGGCCATCGACCAAAGAGAGAGACTAAACCCGGAAAACATAATAAATTCGATAATGCGTATATTTAACAACCAAACTTAACGCGATAATCACACGAGATAATCATAAGTCGTACAATAAATAATATGCCCAGGAAAAATAGCTAACGGAATGATAGACGGAGCTTCGTTAGAATACTCATTGAGTAAAAGATAACTAAAGCACTCCTGCGGTGACGTCGTCATCAAATAAATCGAGAGAAAACGATAACGGTAAAAATAAGACAGTAATATCATTATCAAAATAAGTTGAGAACGCGATAACGATAACGAATAACTTGAGAAAGCGATAACGATAACGATAATGAATAACTTGAGAAAGCGATAACGATAACGAATAACTTTAGAAAGCGATAACGATAACGATAACGAATAACTTGAGAAAGCGATAACGATAACGATAACGAATAACTTTAGAAAGCGATAACGGCAGAAATAATGCGATAACGTAATTTGTAAACTAATTGAGAAACCGATGACAGTAAGACTAAGGCGATAACGTCGTTATAAAATAAATCGAGAAAACGATAACGATAGCCATAATGCCGTAACCACGTTATCAAAATTCCTTGAGATCACAATAACGGTAGAGACACTGCGATGACGTCACTCTGGGATGAGTCGAGAAAACAATCACCATAAGGCGATAACATCCTTATCAAAATTCATTGAAATAATGATAACGGCAAAAATGACACGGTAACTGAACTCATACCTGTCGGTCCGAAGTATTCGGGGTCGTAGGGCCAAGCGTACGCGTTAAACTGCGAAGAACGTCCAAAACTTCACTCGATAACTCTTTTATCCACTAAACCCATAATCCATAGTCATCAGGTTCACTGAATTTATTCACCCGAGTTAATTAATTATTTACACACTGTATTTATCGATATCACAAACCGAAAAATCGAAATTGGCATACGATAGCAAGAACGAGAGTGCGGGCGAATACGAACGAGAGCTAAGCGAGAGCGGTAGCACAGCGAGAACAATAGACAGCGAGAGCAATAACGCGAGCGAGAATAGGCGAGAACAGAGAGAGAGCGAGCGATATCCGAAACGTAAACATTAGAGTACCACGAGAGCAGAAAGAGAGCACCGAACCGAACGAGAGCAAGACGATAACTGATGAATGAGATCCTTTCTCGGACCTCCGAAAATCGAACTAAATCCTATTCGCTAATCTGCATGACCAATCAGCGCGAATCTTTCTAACAGCGTGACAGGGGTGTCATTCACCCATCGTAATTTGCGTGCGTGGTGGCTATCGTAGGGAGATATTCTCCAAGTATGGAAGGGATCGAGAAAACGGAACGGTAACGGTAACGATAAATATGTGATATGCGATCGGCGATCCACGCGGAGGGGTGATCGCTATCCCTTCCAACGTGGCCTTCCATACGTAAACGAAGATATTTTCAACCCTCACCCTTCCCCACTCTTGTATGGAGCGTCGATATTCCAATCGATCCTACATATTCTTCCCTACAAATCGCCGTAAGGGGAAACTCCAGCATCTATCGGGTGGCAATCAATTTCTGCCCTGATCCACGATCGATACTGGACCCTAACCGTTGCAAAAACACCAAAAAATGATAGCGATACCGGAACCATAAACTTATCGAGAACCTTATCCTTATCCTAATCTTAAATTTAATCGTCAGCATCTTCGCAAAAGTGATGATTGGGCTCTTGGGACGTAAATTACGAAAAATTACGTCACAGGTTTGACGAGCGTACCAGAAGGATGCAAGAGCGACGACGTGGTAGTTGCCGGCTGTAAAATCCAGAAGTCCACGTCAAACCACTAAAAAGTAAGGCGTTCCTCTAATGATATTATCCCGGATACGTTATCGCGTCGGGTGATAGCTACGTTATCATATGCATATGGGCGCCGGTCTTATGCTGAAATAGTGGTCGTCATAATGGTGTGGGACAAAGGTACGGTACCATAATCATCGTTATTGCACGATTCGTCACACGAGCCACCTCTTTTATCACCGATGGTTCACATAGATCTGTGCCCCTCGTAGCATTCCACTCTCGCACGCTGTACTTTTGAATCATTTAATTAATTATGTATAACTAATTAGACCACCAGATACGAAACTCGAATGGTTGGGTTAATATGTATGAACATTGCCTGTATCAAGTGCTACGTTACACCTGTACGTGTCCGCATGAATATCAGTGAGCACGCCAATTTAGTCACGCGTTAAAGTCAAATATATATACCTTACCGGAATACCGGAATATGAAACTATAAACGATTCCCGCTTGCCACACCTCTCTGCCACTCCCAGATACACCTCGCAATATGAATCTTTTAAGAATATGAGCATTTTTTTCTGCAAGTCACTCGGTAACGGATTAATATTCTAATCGTTACACTGTTTATCTGATATCTGACGGTTGAAATGATTTCCTTCATATATAGGTTTTATCGGAGGTCAATAAGCAGAACTTGAACACGTTCTATATGATCTTGAGGTATGGTTATGGTCATAAAACGTGTCCTCATTAAGACGGACGCACCATCCGTTCAGTTAATGGTCTCATATGAATAGAAATCGGAGGTTTTATTGAAAAATATCAAAACTGGAACAACCTAGTCATCTAGTAAACAACGAAATATGGTACTTCAAGGTCCCTCGGTAGTAGAGTCCGCCATATTGGATCGGGGCAAAAACGATGAAAATCCGACCGGCATGTTACGGAAGATCTTATTATTACGGTGGTCACCTAATAATTACAAGAATTGATGATCATTAATCTCTGATCTTTCGACTATGCCGCTCTGCTACGTTTTACCCCAATTGAAATTGCATCGAATTTTCATAGCCTGTTTCCGAGTTTCGTATCGTTGTCAGCAGAATCAGCTGATTGGTGTTGTCTGCTGGGCTGTCTGAGGTTATTCTATTTCGATCATGTAAAACTCGCGTCCTGGACTGCAAATGAAAATCTTACCTTTTCTATGCACCCGAAAATCTATTTGCAAGTTGAGATATTTGCCTTCAAGATCTTCCGTAAAAATTCTTACATTTCGTTGTTTATCTGGTCACGATTCATGATTTCGCGCTACTACCGAGGGGCCCTGAAAAAACGCCGACAACTTATGTGCCTAAAGTTCGCAACGTTGCGGCAACGAAATGACCTCAACTGTCATCCCTGTGAAATATATAGATAAACCTCCAATTCTTCATAGCCCCAAATCTTTTTTGTTATAAACATTTATGAGCTCGTTTCGACTCGATAATTACTAGTAAACATTACCGAAATTATCTACCAAGTTTTATGCGGTTCGCTTTTGAACGTGATAGGGGAAAATTCATCATATTTCAAGTTTGGTTTTGTCTTGTCTAGGAATGCGGCCACCGAGAGGTAAATTCACAATATGCGTTCGCTGTGTTTTACTATAATCTCTCTCTCTGTCTCCTTAAATATTATCTATACATGTAATGCATGAAACTTCCGAAGCTTGTCGCAACTACTGTGTATCATCGTGATCTGTTCATCTCTCGTTGATCTTTTCTCACAATTCGTCGGCTGACCGAGGCGCTCATGATCGAATTTTAAACAGGTAGTGTTGCGAATTTACCGTTAAAAATGGTAAATAACATAATTTACTGGTAAATTTACAACAATGTTGTAAATTTATCGATTGAAAATGGTAAATAACATGATTTACTGGTAAATTTACAACGGTGTCGTAAATTTATCGGTTAAAAATGGTGAATAACATAATTTACCAGTGAAGTCACATCACTGCTTATCGGTTTACTATTTTGTTGTGACCACCTGTTTTGAAGGGTGGGGTGAGGTTAATTCGGTGAAAAAAAAAAACATATTTTCAAGATTTTTTTTAGGCGATACAGGTAATGCTGGTTCATTCAGTTAATTGTCATATAATGATACAACATCTGAAATATATTTT
>JABFVB010197332.1:0-13112 GCA_018812205.1 Adelognathus sp. PSUC_FEM 10030001 | reverse complement strand
TAATTATTTATAAGCTGCGATCGACTTCCTTCTAGGTCTGACTCAACTCAATATAAATAACGGAACAACTCGAAATTTTTCGTATTATATGAGTTACAAACCTCTGAAATATCGCATGCGGCTCACTGTGCCCCGTGACACATTGTACCCGACTCGCACCTACTTGCCTTACGTCTAGTCCAGGTTGCGGAGAAAAAAAAAACGAAGTCTCAGAAATCGCGAATGGCTGCTGCAGGTGTGCGCGTGTGTGCGCCGAGGTGGAAAAACGTTGAATAACGAGATAGGGTGCAGGCAGGGCGTGGAAAGGACGGGATCCAAACGGCAAGAGGTCGTTTTCGAATTACCGAACTCGTTACCAACTCGTTTTCCACCGCGTCTAGCATCGCACCTTCTCTCGAACGCGCTCGCGTTTCAGCGTATACGGAAAAACTCGAGTCGCAACGTGACTCTCAGCCCCAGTGAATGCACTGCGCGTACGTCCGTACACACACGGAGGCATTCTCGGCTTTCCCACCGTAGAGGATAATGCCTCGTTCGACCATTCATTTTTTATGTACATTAACGATTATTTTTCAGTTTTTTGAAGCTGCGACCTGAAGCTTTAGTTTAATGAAAACAAAAATGATGAATATACATGTGATGGAGGTAAAATATGAATTTTTGAGGCGAGGTAAAATACCGCAAATGGTAACGAGACCTGTAATTGTCTCTATTAAGAATTTCCAAACTTTCTCGTCAAAAACAAATTCATAGACTACCGATCACTTTGGTCTAGTGGTTAGCGTGCTAGCCTCTAATCGGGAGGTCGTGGGTTCGATTCCCGGTGCCGTCAACTCGCTGGTGGAAAAAAATTGTGTGCAAATCTGCATGACTTACTTATACACGACACCTGAAGTACAGTCAAAAATGTCTCCTCACTGAGCACAGTGAAAGAACTCCCGCTGGAGTTGCTGAGTACAGTAACTCCAGTGTGTGAAACCCACAGTGCACGGAGAGAAAAGTATAGGAATAATCTCCAGATTCGTATAGTAATCGGGGGCAGAAATGCAAATATGGCCATTTCAGCCAGACGTATCGCTAATTTTACCACGCGTAGCCTGCTGAAACATCTATGATTATCGTAATTTTTCCCATATTTCGTCCCCCCAACGGTATAGAAATCGTTTCCAGACGCATCTATATACCAAGTCAGTATCGTGCAAAAAACTCAATGCCTGAAGAAAGTCTACAAACTGTCGAGAGTTTATTCCGAAACATCGTTTATGAATAAAACCGCAACGCAGTTGATGGAAGATACCTCAACTTATAGAGATTGTTCCTAAACGTTGAGATTTTATTACCATGTACTTGCAGGAAAGTCACGAGTTGCGGTTATGCCAGGAGCAACTGTTTTCCTGCATGTTTTTTTTTCCTCTGCATTAGGTTGGGTATCACCGATTCACCAAATGAATTTTATTCAAAACGTAAAAAAAAAAAACATCCGTTCTATGAACATTCCTAACTTCAAAAACGTTTGATTCGTTCGATCAAACAAGATCAAATCTGGCGTCCGTTTGTTAGGAAAGAAAATTTGTAGGCACTGATGAGGAAAAAATATTCCAGTACACTATTGTTACAAACAATTGTAATCAGGGCAATCGTAAAGTTCCGAAGATCGTGACTACCAAGACAATTGACGAGCAATCGATACAGAGTCCCTTCCCCCCATGTCTAACGAGCTCGGGACTTTGCTTTGTTTTCGCTGAATCCGGCAATTAGTGGAAAACTTTTTATCCGCACGGTCGCACGTACTTGGGCGAATAAAGAAGGTCGAATCCGACACGCGAGTGGCTAAACTTGCTTAACTTCTCCGAAGACTGAGTGAGCTCGATGCAGTATCGATATATATACGTGTGTGCGCGCGCGATACGTCGAGAGGGTCAACGAGGCTCGTAAGGGCTTCGCTACAGCACTGGCAACGTTGAAACGAATTTCTTTTCCACCACACCGGAAGCTCAGTACGAAAGTTTAGCTCTCGGCCGGATATGAGCCGGCTCCACACGATCCTTCGCCGATGCAGTTTGAAACGAGTTATCCCATCTTCATCCCTACTTCCATCCCACTGTTCGCCGCACAGACGGGGCTGAAACTTTCTCAATCCAGTGGAAGAATCGTAACAGCCGGTTGAGAGGAAAAACCCGGACCGAGATATGGAACGAGAGTCGTTAGGGGAACTGCGCTCAAGGTGTTACATCGAAGAGTTTTTCCAGCCGAGCGTCCGGGCACTCGCTTGGACACTGTGGCCAGGCATTAGTATCGTACACAATGTACCCAAGGGTGAAGTTTGTGACTGCGCATCGGAGCTCAAAGGTCATTTGGACTCGTGAAAAGTTGTTGATAAATATAACGCTCGTGAGCTTACAACGACGCTGAATAGCCATATTGAAAGAAAACGAGACGATGGGTCGTACAAAGTCAAAGACTTTCCGGGGACTTTGAGAGTCGCACGAGCGGAGTGACTAGACGAATGAGAGTTGCGGTATTGAAATATTAGAATATGGCTTGTTTCGATGACGAAAATAATAGTTAGGTAACAAAGTACCATTTAACGTGAGCGTGAGATTATTTTATCCAATTGTATTGGATCCAGTGCATTGAATCCAATAAACCAGGCATAAAAACTTCATAACTTTGTGTATTAATTGGAAAAAATGCACAACATTGTCGAATGAAACATTGTGTATTCATCGATTTCATTGATTTATTTTCGCGTTGACGATGAATCAACGCGATGAAATTAACCATTCTTCAACGCGAATTCTCGTACAGCGTCATGATCACACGACGTTCATAATTAGCTCAATGTTTCATAATTTTCCAGCTCGTACCAATGAAAAATGAATAAAAAATAAAAGCATCGGGCACACGTGTGTCGCATTAATAACGCTGATCGAACGCGCCGACGATGATGCGCTTTAAACGTGTCAGCGTAACGAAGGTTGGGAGGCCGTGGGTCAGTTTGTCGAGCGATAGCCGTTCACCTGCCGCTATTCGTACACTTCCGTGAGCACAAGCGTGCTCCGCATGAGGGTGTGATTCTAAAAACGATATCGGCACAGTGCACCATGACCCGCAACATCTGCCGGCGAGTTATGTTGAGACAGTTTTTCAAGAATGTCGGTAGACGAATAGTCTCGCCAGTCGTAACAGAAATGGAAACTTGAACACTTTTATTAATATTAAACGCCCGGCACACGCCTCGAGCGTGAAGCTCATTCACCAGTGTACGATAGAGAATTTTTCGCACACCGGTACATCCAGCCGATTCATAAAGAACAGTGACAAATCTCGACAAATCTATTGGAAAACGTCCAACTGAATCGTTGGCACATCTATCTCATTTCTGGGTTCCTGTGTTGACGACAGAGCTGAAATGTAATACAGGAATAGAATATACCTTCAATGATTGCTTCAATTGATCACGAATAAACTATTTCTTCGACTGACCGAGTTCTGCTAGAATTCGATGATGCTCTCAACCAGCGGGCCATTGGTACCATCAACTAAAGATCGTCAGCAATACCTTCAAGTTGTTCCTTCCAGTAACTCTTGCGAGAGTTCACAGTGGCTGTGGAGACCGTGGCCTCACCAACTCGTGAACACCTCGACCGTCGGAATGTACCGATCGTCGTTGGATACCCCGGCGGACCTTCGGGACTGGTGATACGACTTGCGAGAACATTCGGAACAGCACTGGACGCCTTCCGAGGTGACGGACTGTCGTCTGACGGATCGATCGTATATAAACGGTAGTCTAGAACCCGGATTACCGTATCAAGCTGTCTTAGCTTAACGGTCTATCAAGTGTTGCTCCAGCTGATCGGAGGGCTGGGAAACCCTCGTCAGTCATGTCAGAGAATGTATCCACTCTAACAGGCCCATCGGACGAACGTTATCTAGAATCTGTTTTGTTTCATGGCTACCCCGATCGCATCCTTTTCCCGCTGTCCGAGGAGATAAAGCTCCGCTCACATTGTCCAACTTGAAACATCGCATAGAGACCACATTCATCAGCTCCGACAAAAATACCCAATTCAACGTCAACAAGATGGGTCATTCAATAATCGTTCTCGGGGGACATTCATGCATAGAATGCAGTACAATAATCCCACTTGTCCGATCAACGTTTCCACTGACAAAGCACCGTATCAATTCACCGTCACATCCTACCTTTTTCCACTCCGGGCGTTGACTGGGAAACAGATTTATCCCGAAATATAACTCACGTCTTTCCGTAATAAAAACCATCCTTAAATCTTGAAATCCCTATCTGTTATCTCCCATCGATAGATCCTCCAAGGCTCTGAAAAGCATCATTCAACATTCTCTCCTCTGTCAATAACTCCATACAGCGCTGCGTGAGACATGACAAATGCATGACCGAGGGATTTTTACATTCGTTATCGGAAAGATATTCCTCGGAGCGAATGGACCGACACGAACCAACACACAGCCCTCGCCCGTCTCTCATCTACTTCTTCGTCTATGTATTCCATTCAAGAGCGAATGCGAGAATAAAATGAGAGAAGCATCAACAACGCCAGACGTCGGGTATATCGATTGTGCGAATCGACTCTTCGCTGCATTTATACGAGAAGCACTCACTCCCTTCGTGTTCCACATGAATTCCTTGCTGTTTCAATGGCCGACTGTGGTCGCACGAACTCAATAGTTCTCATGCTATACACACGACTGTGCCTACTCTCCGCCGCTGTACCGAGTGAGAACTGCGAAGCCAAACCTCCGTATCGATTACGCCCAGAACACTTGGCGTCACGAGTTTTCAAAGAGACCCCGATAGCGGAGGGTTCTCCTGCATCGTTTCCCCACCCTCAGGGCCTTTAGAAACTATTGAATGATGTAGTTGTACCCGGGTAGTGTTCGAATCTTGGCGAAGAATAACGTCTCTTGGGCGGTATTGTTGGCCTTGTCACCACGACGGTCAGAATATCATCGGTTCATCCGCAGAAATCCATTCAATCGGAGAACTTGTCAAGCTGATTCGACGTTATCGTAGGTATTCCCGGAAATCAATCAAAATCTGCTGGGTTGATCGGTTGAGCTCTTTTCGGGCATAAAGAACCGGTGAAGCTGATCCAGATTGTTCGAAGCCCTTCGTGCTGATTAATTCTGCTGAGATTAGACCAAGGATCGAATGACAGACCTACATCCAAATTTTCAATGCTGTGTTAACTGATTTGACATCAGAAGATTCAAGATTGAATGTTTAGTCACAGTGTACCAGTGCCTTTACTGGTAGACCTAGGATCGAACTGTAGGACAACATTCAAATGCCAAATCCAAGATTGCAATGGGAGGAAGAAAATCCATGCCCTGTTCATGTAATTCATTTCCTTATGATGCAGCGAAGAGCTACGAGTCAGCTCGTTGCAAATTGAAGAACCAGAAGATCTGGCACAGGTCATTTTTTTCATGAACCGTTCATTCTTTTAAGACTACATGCATCTTGAGTTGAATAGCCGACCATTACATTCAAATAGGCATTACTGGGTTGAACAGGTTGCTCCCAGAGAGAAGACTATCAATGCCTTATCGAAGTGATTGGTGCCTTTGTGGTGCAACTAAGCGAGCTTTGATCTAGTTAGCTCCGTCCGGAAGATCGAGCGAGGTAACAGAATTTGGCCGGTGACGGTCAAAAGTTTTCGTGGAGGATGGTGTTGCATCGGCAACGACCCACCTAGGCATTGAAGACGAAGGAAGAACAGGAGGACTAACTTAACGTGTAACTAATCACGGAACTCTGCGCTGATCGCATCAGCCTCAAGTGTCTCGTTGAACTGGTCTTTGAATCGACTTGCGCTTTGTTCCTGCCGGTTCCATAGCTTCAAATTCTCCTACCAGTGCACCTTTCTCTCCCTGGTGGAGCATCATGATCTTCTGAGGGGAGAGAGCTCAGGATGACTCTCAATTTCAAGATTCTATTTTTCCTCCCCTAAATACATTTACTCTATCTTTTTTCCATTGCAGAATTCCGACATGGGATCTAAAACTGGAGACTTCAAGTGTGCTTAAGCTATGGTACGGGACCTTTTCCCATTCTTTCCTGAAAGTTGATATCTTGCTGCAATATTGGTTCATATCTTTTTGATGCAAGATATTTTGCTTGAAATTTTGCAAAATATATTGTTCCTTTTTTTTCGAAATATATTTCTTGCCGTGTTGCTCGGAGATTTGCTGACTGTCTTGCTCGATATCATTCCACGATCGAAGATATCAAAAAATTCGAGACGAAAGAAAAAATACGCGAAGGAACTGAACTTCAATGTCAGGCAGTGCATCTGTGCAGATTCTTGCTCGGTAGCAGCATATGAGCATCCAACAATGTAAATAGGTCGGAGCAAGTGGTGGAAGGATTGTGAAGAGGAAACGAGTGCGCTCGAAACTTACGAGCGAGTGAGTCGGCATATGCACTGTGAAAACTTCGTCCAAATTGCTTCTCCCAATTTGCTCCGCCGTTGGATTATTAGTTTCTAATTAAAGTAAGTGTTATGCCACAGTTGCAGTTGCCGTTGTTGACGGCCGTTGTATCGTGTGGCACCACGGAGTTTGGTATCGCTGTCTAGCGTGACTAACGACCCGAGTCTAGGGGTCTCATTAAACTACGCAAGGGGCAAGGTGAGTCGGTACTCGACAGCGTTTCAAAGTTGCGGGCTAGGCTACTCGGTCGTTGGTTACCGACCTACTCGAGATTTACTCTCAGCTTCGTTCGCAAACTCGATCCGCAAGACACAGTTACGTTTCTCGGAGTCTCGTTCCACCGTCAAACAATTTCGAATGCAGCAGGTGAACTTTCGTGCTCGACTCGTGGGTATACGGCGTCAAGTTTGGTCGTGGCGAATCTTTCAACAACAAGTGGGACGTGATTGACTGTATGAGCAAGGTAAAAAGAGTGCGCGGGAGCAATCGACGAAGGTATATAAGCGTTGATGGTGCAAGTCACGTCGCGGTTATTCTCGACTGTCTACGTCTCTCTCGTAATTAACGGTGAATCTGTTTTTCATCTCTTCACAATGCAGCGACGCATAGCGCAGCACGTCATCTTCCTGTCGGTTGTCAGTCAGGTAACGAAAGAAATGAAAGAACATATGAACATCAAAGTACATATTGTTTCCCGGAATGCAGTAAGCGTGTGTCACTGAGGATGTTAGCAGCTCAAATACTAATATTCTACTTGAGAAAAATTTAGTATCGTTCTTCATTAGTTTGAAAGCATCGACTGACTGCTTTGGACAGTCTTATGCACTCAGATCGAGCTGATCAGTGGTGTGCAAAATCTTTCACAGACTGCGAAATCTGGCATGGAACACTGATCAATCCAACATTATATTCAGTGGAAAACATTAATTTCCAGTATGATGTGTATTGTTCTGTCAGTTCATTGCAAGCAGCCTAGGACAATACGTGGGAGGTATTGACAACGCGATGGCTTCTGGAATTAGTCGGACTGGTCATGGTCTGGGAATGTCACGTGCATCGGCAATGAGCATGGGAAGTGTCTACGGAGTCGAACCAGACCTCGCGTACGGAAGTGGACTGGGTGTGATGAATTTCCCAGCACCGGACATGGGTAGCGGATATGGAGGTCGACAAGGCCCATACTACGGCTTCAATGGGGGTTTGCAGCCAGGTGATTACGCGGGAGCAGTGCAGCCAGGTCTTGGTTATCCTGGGGATATGATGTCAGGTCTTGGCTATCCTGGAGGGACGGGGCCAGTTGTTGGCTACGGCAGTGGAATGGGAATGACAGGTATTTCTGGAGTTATGGTACCTGGACCAGACTATACTGGCCAATTGGGCATGAACGGGCCAGGTCAGGGACCTGTCCTCGCCTACGGCAGTGGTTCAGCCATTGCTAATGCTGGTTCTCCTGGAATTGCTGGACTCGGTAATGGTATCACATCCTATCCAGCTGGAGTTCCTCAACCTGCCCCCGTATATCCGTTCATGCAGCCTGGGCCTGCAGTTCCCCCACCTCAAAAACAGGCAGTCCGAAGCTCAAACGCGAATACCAACACGAATATCAATGTCAACAGCAACGTTGGTAAGCATCGGACTAGTCTGCTGGACAGAGCGCTCGGGAGGATTCCACGATATTGATCGAAACAGTGTCAAAAGTGTCTCGAAGAAATAAATAGGATTTGTTATGGGTAAAGTTATTTGTGTTATAAATTTTACACGCAACGAATAAAAGATTTCTAAGTCATTCACATTCAATGTCATCTCAAAGTGTCCACCTTCGAAACAATTAGACTTGGACGGTCATCAATAATAATGACCAATAACAATCACAATATTTATCATGAAGTAACGGCACTCCGCACCGATCCAATTTTCTCGTATCTCCGTTCCCCACGCGACCAACACTCGTAGCGCGTTCCATCCATTACCGTGTATTTTTATATCACTCGATTAATCGCTTCCGTTACGCCTGTTCTGGGTGTATGCAATCTGTGATTGACTTGACGCAGTCGCAACTACGCCATGCAGCTTATCTCGGCTCGTTAGAGGTAAGGCCTTGGTTGAAATGTCTTCGGAGTTTTCAACTAGCTTACTGTACATATTTATATGCAGAATGGATCCTATCTACGCGCCACTTGACAGAACCTGAAACTGTTCATGTGAATTTCGAATATGCTTTATTCACCTCGATATCATAAATCCACTTTTTGTGGGAAAATAAAAATGCGTTCTTGGTCCTTTATCAATTGAATAACCATTGATCATCGCGATGAAATCACATGATCTGCGTAATCTTTATTATGACCCCAAACACTACATAATATCATCAGTCTGAATACAGCAGGTCATTGTGAGGTTTACGGATGCTGTGCTCGCCGCGTTTATTGTTGCGAGTGGCTTCTCCCTTCTTTGAAACTTCTTTTCGAAGATGACTGACCTCTCGCAGTATGCTGTCCACCTCGTCTCGACTCAGCCTGACGTCGTCCTTGCGGTGACCATGACGGGAATGTTTGTGTCGATGAGTCATATCATTACGATTAACATTCACATTACTGTTGATATTGGTGTTGGAATTGCTATTCACATTTTTTGAAATCGAATCATCCAGGGATCTTCTGCTCGATCTCACTTCGTCCACTTCATCTTCTTCGTCGGAATTATCGGCAGCTTGCATATCGTTCATGTTCGTATTACTGTTGATATTGCGATTTCGGTTACCTCGTTTGGATGATCGGCCGACCGATCTTCGGGTATTTTCAACATCGCTTTTAGCTTTGGCCGGGCTCCGGGACTCACCTCTCAGGTCATTCGCGTTAACTTTTTTGCTGTCAATGCTTTTACTACTCCGGTTATCCGAGTCCGAGTCGTTGAGAGACGATGACCTGCCCTGTTTCCTTTCAAGCTTTCTATCGGTCCTCGGCTTGAGACGACGGAGCTCGAGGGATTTATCGGTCTGCTCATCGGGATCTTGGTCATCCGAGCCCAAGCTGTTGCGGTTAGCATTACTGTTCACATTGGAGTTCTTATTAATGTTCGCATGCTTAGGTTTGCTACCGAATCGACCGTGGTTTCTTTTCCGTGACTTGACATCTCCATCATCGTCAGAGGGAATCGAAGACCTTTCAATATCTTCCAGAGTATCTGCTTCGGAACTTCGTGGACGCTGAGAATTGATTTTGGCAGGTCTACCGGAGAGCATACGGCGACTGCCCTGCTTAACGTCGACGTTCGGCTTACCTTTGGAATTCGCATCCGAATCTCCCTCCGAATCATCTTCCTCGTCTTCCAGGGGACGCAGTTTTCTGATTTTCTTTCCACCGAGCGATCGACTGCCTTTGGGTGTTTTCCCCACCGATGTGACAACTTTCTCATCTGCTTTGTTGTCTTCGCCGGTGTTGACATCGTCATTGCCACGAGATTTGAGTGCAGAATCCTTGCGGGCAGCTTCTTTCCTCGGAGCGTTCAATGTTTTGTCATGAATTCCCTTCAAAGTTGAGTCACGCAGGGCCGAACCAGCTCTGTCTGATTTGCCATCATCGGAAGACTTCTTCTCCTCAACTTTGCTACTACGTAGTGTTTTCTTCGTCTTCTCACTAGCATCGTCATCATCACTCACTCGTGTCGAAGACTTTTCTCTGATCTCCAGGGTTTTCTTAGTCTTCTCATCTTCACTCCCAATCTCAGTGACTTTTTTGGTTTCCTTGTCTTCATGCTTCTCGGAAATAGTTTTCAGCTCTTTGTATCTCTTGTCATCTTTTTCGTCGGGCGAATCGCCATCGCGAGCCGATCTTTCCATGATTTCAACGAAGACTTGGGGCCTCGATTCGGTCGTGATCACTCCTCTCAATCCAGTAATCTCGCCGACGGTCATTTTAGTCGTATCTGCGCTTGTCTCGCGCTCAAGATCGCGCAGAATCGATTCTTTCTCATCGGCGTTCAATTGTTCCAGAAGACGCTTGAGTCGTTCAATCTTGGCTGGGCTCATCTCACCCTTGTCACCGGTCAGTAGCTTCAGGATCGAGTGAGTCAAAATGACGTTTTCTTCCGTCTTGAGAGATCCCGAGATGGTGTTTCTCGTAGGCTTCGGTTTCGATGACTCAACGAGTTCACGGACTTTGTCGGCGACGCTGCTAAGGTCTTCCGTTGACGAGGTGTCTGATTGTTGATGCGTCTTCTTCTTGGGCTTCTTGACGTTTTCTCGAACTCGGTGATTCTTCTCCGTTCTCTTCCGACCATCTCTACCGGATTGGCTCAGTATGGCATCAAGATCCGAGGAGGAGGAGGACGTAGATTTCACGATTTCGTCTTCATCATCTTCTTCATCATCGAGCTCGTCCGTCTCTTCATCGCTTGATGTGATCAGCGGTCCCTTATTTTTTGACGGAGACTTTTCTCCATCAGAATCAGGCTTCGGTCTGATTTGACTTCCCCGAGCGTCTTTCGGATTCTTGAGCCTTCCTTCGTTCTCGGATGATAGTTCGTTGAGATTCTTATTGACGTTTAGGTTTTTTTTTCCACGTTTCGACGTAACCATTCGGCTACCAAAATAAGGCGGTGGATTGTGCTTAGCTCCAGGCGAAGCGATGACGTCCTGGAACAATCTGAATTTGGGCTCACCCTTGACTTGATCCGTCTTCTTGGTGTCATCGTTGAGTTTCACGGGACTTTTCCCATTTGTGGAAATCGAACGAGGTCGATCGCTCCTGCTCGATTCCGTTGAGCTGTCACTCTCGCCCGACTCGTCCACATCCTCTTTGGGCTTCTTCGACGGGATCTCGACGATGTTCTTTTGCTCACGGCTGGACAAACGTTTCGCGTTCGAGTTGGATTTTGAATTTTCGTCGCCACGAACTTGACGCGAGGGTATCTTGGGGGGTCCGGAAATTGGTTTGGATGACTGTCGGGAATTCTTGACGGTTTCGACGGTTTTCTTTGTGCCCAGTCTCGTTTTCGTCTCGCGCAAGCCATCTTTGTCTATAACATCAATGGAATCATTGTCCATGGTTTTGGTTTTCAACCGCTCAGTATTCGACGCGATCGAGACAGCTTTCTTCAATGACAGTTCACCGAGCGCATCCCCGCTGGGCTTGTCCGTTCGGTCAACAGAATCATCGAGTGGCTGGTTACGAGGACGTCGAGGGTCGCACGCCTTTTTTGAATTAGTACTTCCCCCATCACCGTTTGTTCTGTCGTTGGGCGATTCGGCCTGCAAGGTGGTTACAACAGAACTTGAGCAAGACTAGTACGTGGTACTGATTCAACTGATTGCGAAGCAGTTGTGATTACTGAGGCGTTCTTTACGCGTTTGGATTGACTCGAATAACATTTCCTCAGAGTGAACGTGAGGTTAGAGGTACTTGGAACATATTTCAGTTTCACAAAGCGCTAGACTTTCCATCAGAATTTCTCTGCGGGAACCTATGTTCCGCGAAGTTTCCGTATAGTACATTTCAATCTCATTGGAAGATATTCAAAATTCCCGTTGCATCTGACTTCTGTCGGTTACTGTGTGTATATGAATGGTTGACAACAAAGGACACCCGATATAAAAAATGACGCTTTACAAGGTCGACTCCCGTGTCAAATCCTCCAAACCTTTTCAAATGATACATCCCCCCCAAATTGTTCCTCATTGGATTTGGATACCCAAAATCGACCATTTTTATTTGCAAAAAAGTTACAAACCGTGCTCACCAAAGTATATATGGAAGTTGACAAAAGCACGAGAAATATCGCCGAGAAATACATTATCCCTCAACGATTGACGACGGAACAGAGAAATGACGATAAACAGTGTTATCTAAATAATAAGAATCTCCATGCAGATTTTGTCGAATTTCCAGGCTTCGAAGCTCGTCGCGATTATTCGGACACTGTCGTACCCGCGGCTCGGGCTCTCGTCTTTTATCATAGAGCCCGTGAGAGTTCTCAGTCTCCGACTGGAAGCCGAACGCGAGGCAATAGCGAGAGGCGTGGAGGCGGGAGGAGGGAAAAAAACTCATTACTTTCGTCACGTATGTACGGGCCATTGTCGGCCACGGTGAAGATGATGAGTTGCGATGCTGTGACTGCAGAAACGTTTCTAGACTATACATTGGCCTGGAGTGAACCGAAACTACGAGAGAAAACGATACGTAGACAGCTTAGAATCAGGAAGACGTATTGGTAACAACGGCTATACTGGAAATTCTGCGACTTGAGCCTTTATAATGCGCAGAGAACGATTAATAGAACAGGACAGGAAGACGGACGGGCAAGAGACCAAGCGAGAGCGAAGCTCCGTGGGGATCGTCGAGAGCGTTGGCGGCCCGTCGCGATTCGGATAACTCATCTAGCGTATATGGGAGAGTACGTGTACGTATCGTATATTACGGTTATAGAAGGCCTGTAGGAGAGAATGGGGCGATATGGACCACTGCAGAATATTGCTGGCGGAAAGCATGGATCAACGACTCCGATATCCGAATATGTTCTTTTCTTCATTTGAGAGACAGTTGAGTCTTTCCAAATTTCGCCAATTAAGGCGGTGTAATGGTTAATTACGGTTAGGTGGAGTGGATGATGTATTGCAATTCCTCGTGGAATAATTTTTT
>JABFVB010196223.1:0-13128 GCA_018812205.1 Adelognathus sp. PSUC_FEM 10030001 | reverse complement strand
ATTTTTTCCTTCGGTTTTTTGGAATTAAACAAAAATTATTGTCAGCTACCGACCGAAAGCGATTTAAATCTCAATTTTGACTTATCTCATACTGTAATCCACGAACTGCAATACAGTTTCAAGAAAATACGCGAAACGTTTCAAACTCTCATTCATACGAAAAAAACGAAAAAAAAGAAGACAAACGTATGTTCCTTTTTTTTTGTGAAAAGTGGGAATTCACCTGTAAAGTCTGTAAACTTCCTTGCGCCGATTGTATGACGGAATTCGGTTTACTGACAAGAATGACATTTCCTTTGGATATAGCGACGGGCTGAATGTTGGTGGCGCTCTGGATCACAGACTGGTGATTCGGTTGTATCACCGATTGTACCTGGAATCGAACGAGCAGGAAAAAATTATTAGTAAAATCAGCGTTTCTGTATAATTCGGGTTAGCGAATTATCGTTGAAGCAAAGAGTTGAAAGCCAGATGAGAGTGAAGAGCCAAAAACCAGAGATTCAGAAAATAATAAAGAAATACTCGAAGCTGTAGATAAATTTCCTTGAGATTTACATCAATGTCTAAAACGTTTTGGAGAGAAAATTACAATGGAGCATTTTTCAGAGAATGGCCACTTTTTTTTTTTTACAAGATGTTAAAGAGGTAGTTGAAGGATTTTTATATGTCACGAATCAAACAAATTGCTATCATGTTTCAGAACAACAATTCACTTTTTAGGATCGAATTTGATAATAAAAAAATTATAATAGGATTTTAAATCCATAAAATTGTTATTGTTTCACTAAATATCGTTTGGCGCGCCATTGTTTCGTTCGTACGTAAATTAGTAAATTCTCGAAAGGGTCTACCG
Source organism: Adelognathus sp. PSUC_FEM 10030001 (assembly GCA_018812205.1). NCBI lineage: Eukaryota > Metazoa > Arthropoda > Insecta > Hymenoptera > Ichneumonidae > Adelognathus > Adelognathus sp. PSUC_FEM 10030001. Next base: position 12,275 of record JABFVB010196223.1, on the reverse strand, counting down.
ACCATTGACCGGGGCGTCGCGTACACGTTGTCCCTGGAAACATCTGTACGCACAATGAGCAATACCCCTCGTACCGTTAGGTACAAATTTTTCCCAATGGAGTCGTTGGGCCAGGTATATTAGGAGGGAAACTTACCAGATGAGCGGAAAAGAAAAATATCGCAGTCAGTGTCCTTCCGGACGAGCGTCGGGCTGGATCATTCGGAATAACGACGCGTCAACACTTTTCATAAAATTTCGATTTTTTTTCGATCTGAAAACAAAGTTTCCTCATGGACGAAGAAACAGAACTGGGAATTATCGAACTGATGAAAAACCAAGTCAAAGACTTCTTTGCATAATCCATCAGTAAAAGTTCTTACCACAGCGGATCTTGCTACAATCTCGTTTTCTCCATTGACAAAATAACGTGCAGAAGCTCGGAATTATTTCTCGACTGCGGATACACGGGACCAAAAACGAGGCTGGCTCTTGTTTAAATTATAAAGCCGCTTCCGCTACGTGTACATCCGATGTGTGCTTTCGATGCATACATAGTTGATAGACAGTCGGGATTTCCCGTGAGCCCTTTTCACCGAGATTTTCAACGCCGGAATGCGAGCCGATGAGTGGATTTTCGAGACCGCAACGCGGCATTTCCGCCAAATCGTACGTACAAACATCCATACGCAAACTCTTGCCAATATACCCTGTGTAAACCGTAACATGGAAAGCCCACTCGGAGTCGAGAGAAACACGTACACGTGGTATCGGCAAAATACAATATCGTGTATGTACAGGAAGCGTGTCTACTGGGATAAACATATCTCTCCTTCTCGAGGGGCATAAGCGAGACGGCTTTTCCATCGACCCTCTTCTCAGCTATTTCATACTGCACAATAATACGCCATACAACACTATGGCGTGCACTATGCACACAGTAAGGTGACCCCACGTATTCAATATCGAGACGATTGCCATCTCCGGATGGTCTTTTGCCCCCAAGGCATCTCGACAAATATTGCAGGTACAGTCGAAGACGACGAGATCCGAGAGATGCTCGTATACAGTGTTGTCAGCCGTCACCGCTTTTTCTTTCTTCTTTTATACGTTTTTCGGTTCGACAGATAAGAAGTTCACACTTATTCGTAACAGCACAAAATATTCAGCGCTACTTATCTCGGGAAAAATTATTCTCAATTACGAGCCATAAAATTGAAAAGAACTATTCGTCAAATCAAATGGCAATTGTAATATTATTCGACCCGTGTCCAATATTCGTATATGTGGTGCATCAGACATCATCACAACGCAGCGATGGGTAACATTATTCATCTGTAACATGCAATTTTCATAAACAAAATATATGAAAGAATTGGAGGATATTCAATCCTTTTTGCAATTATCAGCGGGAATTTTTTTGACACGCATGTAAAGGATTGCCAAACTTTCCACTCGTCAATGTTCCTTGATGAATTCTAAAATGGAATACCATAATCATTTACTTTCAACCCCTCTGCCACCATTCTTATCGATAATTTTCGAGCTTCCTTAAATTTTTTGAATAATTACAGCAAAACTTTTTGTGGATGGGACAATGTGCAAGCTTGATGCCTTTCAGGAAAATTAATATTTTCATTCAACTTTTCAATAGGCAGGAGCACAGTGGCAACCTAGAATCCGAGCGACTGTGGCACATTCCCCTCGCGCATTGAATAGTTCGCGCGTTCCATTAGGATATGAAAGTCATACACACACATATAGCAGTCACACATATTCAACTTTCGACCACCCACTTCGTCTCGCCTCCTTCTTCCTCTATTTCCGTTTGCTCTTTTCTTCCATTCCATTCTTCCCGTCTACCGCATTCGCGGCACGGCACCGTCGTAGAAACTATCAATTTACAATGGAGTGCTTCGCGGATGGATTCGATAACGCCCGTGGAGCAATGATGTGCGTCTCGGCAGACAAAGAGACGGGGATAGTAACGCTAAAGCAGCAGGATCGGCAACAACATCAGACTGCACAGTAGTAAAAGGAATTTACAAAGAAAAAAAGAATAACCGTCAAGAAACTTCACAAGGACTTACGAAATTTATATGAATGCGTCAACTCAAAACGGACAAAGAGTGCTAAAATATAAGGCAAAATGTTTTTATTCCACCGAGTCTTTACATGAACAACATCACCGAATGGGTGCATTCGCTGGTAGTCACCCGAAAATAAAATATTCACCTGTTATATGAGCAATTGTACATCAAACTAACGAAGAGAGAAAACAACAAAATTTCCATTAACTTGAAGTATATCCACGTCGAAACTTTTAACAAACTTGGGATACCTGAACTACGTTGGTACCGAACTCTGCCGCGAGGTGGCTACCGCGGTAAAAGTGTTCCTCGCGAGGAGAGCGATACCGAGACTACCATAAACAGGCGAGCTTGAAGAAGTAGCATCGTTTTCAGCCCTAATGGGATTTTTGAAAGAACATTTCTTCACGATACATAAAAACAACCACAGTGAAATTACTCACTATTGAATATTTATTAAGTGCTCCCACAAAAAAAGCAAATCTTAGTTAAATCCCAATTAGAGATTCAAAAATCTTGTTACACATTGTATGTTTCATATATGAATACATATTTATTGAAACTAAAACTGGTAGCATCGTCGGCTTCAGTTTGTGGTTAGAGCCACTGATCATCGATCGACTGACCAAGGAGAATAACATTTTGCAACTTTTCACTAAGTGCCTTAGTGTTTACATCGACGGATATCCGCAATGCAGATACTCTATTTTGGTCCGGATCCTCCTGCGATGGCTCTACAAGTCCCTTTCAGTGTGTCCATTTACGACTATTGAGTCGATGGAGTAGAAAATGGAAATATCGTTAATGGCCTTAATGGCAATCACGCAGCTTGAGAGACTTTGTTCATATATCGACTCGAACAGTTTCCCACGCTCGATTAATTCTATCGTTCGATCGGGACATCCGTGAAAAAAATTCTTCGCGTCAATATTTGAACTCATTCATATTTCTTTAAACACCGACTTGGAACCTCTCGAAGGCTCCGCAATGGGCGATAAACTCGAGACGACTATTCTGCGGCTCGAGCGTGAAAGCTGCACTCGCACTATCTCTAAACATGTGAATTTTATGTACTTTTCACCGTCTACTTTACTGTATATTAGAGAATACTTTTTGATGTATTTTTTTCTACATCACATTGTATCAACTATACGAGTATATTGCACTATACTTTTTCCAACACCCGACTATAATGAAAAAACTTCACGATTTTTTCTTCATTTTGACCGGTTCGCTTTATGTTCACTCTTCACGAACGAAACGCACAAAGAGGAAGCCAAATATATCCAATGGGCGAAAGGTACAGAATCATTCCATTTTTTTTCCCGTAATAAACACAATTTCCTCGTTGGGTATTCAATTGCGAAAATGTATCATTCCGGAGTACGCTCAAAGTAGGGCTATGCTTGTACGAAAGAATTGATATTATCTCTCTAACGCTCCCCTTTATGTGTCTCATGTGCTCTGTGTTGTAAATTTCGCGCGTGTATTTTTTTCCACTGGTGCATAAACCATGCTATGGGAAAAGATCTGTGTCCTTCCTTCTCTTGGGTATTCTTTTCGTCTTAGCATCGCCCTATATCTTTTTCTTCTCGGCTGTGCCAGAGAGAGGACGTCTATGTTTTTACAAAGGCGACGTCCTCGTGCCAAGACGTGATAAAGGATAAGGGGACTCGCCCTGTGATCGCTGCCGCTTCTTCCGCTTCCTTCGATTTACCACCTCTTCCTGGTTCGTTCCTCCTTTTTTTTCCCTTATTCTTTATCTCACTATAGGAACTCCCTTGTCGCTCTCGCGTGCTTTTTATCCCCGAGTCCAGCGTTTCCGCGGAGTCTGCCGTTTTACGATCTACTTGAAACGCTCAATGAAATCCGCGATGGATTGATTTACGAGCTCGACGATTCCAAGGACGTATACGTACCATGGTATACAGCGCATAGATATAAGGATGTGTGCGTGTACCATGTCTGTACAGTATGTTATGTATATATATATATATGTAAACGCGACTGGTTTGCCTAGTGGGATCGTGCGAGGATCTAACTCGAGGCGAATGGCTCTGACGTGTCTCGATTTATGATCAGAACTTACGATCAAGTTTTTTTTTTTTCCTCTAAAGAAGACTAAAAAAGGAACAGAGGCACGAACGTGTAGAGAGAGTGAGAACTATTCCCGAACAGAATATTGAACGTCATCGTCGAACTTGAAAGTAAGAATCCAGCTCGTGTTTTGATGGATAATAAAAATGTTTGAAGGAGCGACGAGAGAATGTCTAGGCGGGAGACGATCGTATGACTCGACAAGGAGGAGAAGTCGAATGAAGACGTCACATTCGAATCATTTTCACCAGCAAAGTTTGACAGTGAGGCAAACTCTACACTGAGAAAAGGATCCGATAGAAATTGCCATACATATTATACGGTAAAAACTACTGTATATCTGGTAGTTTTCACCCTATGTCTGGTAGTTTTTACCATATATCTGGCATTTTTTACTAGAACTTTCCCTTCGTGAATTTATGTCATTTTTTACCATGAACATGGTAAAAATACTGTGATTTCTGGTAGGTATTGTGGTATTTCTCTCATTGGTTCTCGCACTGTTTGTCAAAGCCCCGCACTACCAAAATCTCCCGCCAATCTTCACCAGATGAACGTTAATTATTACTAGATGCTTCCGTGCATGAATGTAAAAATGCGCGACATTTTCGTGAGAATTCCTAATTCATAATTTTCTCATTGATCATAAAATTATGGCAATAAACTTGCTATGTTTAGATATATCTTATAGGTTATGTTTACATTTCAAATTTCACACCCGGAAGAATAGTGAGAAGAATGTGCTTCATAATGCGTACGAATTTAATATTCGACACTTGGTACAAAATGTGATAATGTGATCTCACGCTTATCTCAATTCGAACTTATATTATAGCAACTCTTTATCGATTGATACTGCAACTCTCGTTTGACTAGACAGTCTGCTCGTACTACTTCAAGCCCCCTTAAATTCCAACAACAATCGATTCCGTTTGTTGTTTGTTGGCCGGATTCGAATGACGGACGAGGGTCATAGCGAGTGTGACGAAGATTTGACACTGAGCTGTGACTCTTGCAAATATAAAAAAAGTGTTTCTTCAACGCGGAAAATGTGTCGTCAAATCTCATCCGATATCGACATCTCGTCTAGCCTACAAGTTCGAGGGTACGGCACAGTTTTGGCCTGGTCATCGGGTAAGAAAACTTTGCCGAAATCTTATCGGGTGTTGTAACACACTGACGTAATCGTTTGGATGACGCAAAAAAAAACCTCGCGATCCCTACTTTTCTCCGAGACGCTTGATATCTGGAGAAAAAGTAAATGAGCGTCCGTGTCTGTGGCATTGATGAAAGAGCTCCAGATCCATCACGGTAATTTGCTCTTTCTTCGAGTATTAAACGTCTACGAAAAAATGTGAGAAGACCGCAGTTGTTCGTTGTTACCGTGGAACCGCTTGATCGTCACAATACCCGTCGGTATATTACATCGTCCAATGCTATTTCACGTAATATAAGGCGTAAATAATATCACAGCCACCTCAGTATATCAGTCGTAACAGCGGTAAATTCAGACGAGAGAGTTCGCGTACCCATAGCTTCGGTATATAAATCGATATACCGAATCTGTTCGACACAACACGATCGTTCCCACAATTAGTAATTCCTTGCGAATAAACTAACTTCCAAAGGGTTTTACAATCAATGCAACCGATGTTGAGGATCAACATTGTCATCATTCGGCGATTTTTCTGTGAGATTTACTCGATTCGATCGGCCTTCTGTCGATTCAACTGATCTATCGATTATGATCTTCTTTCATAAATTGCGTTAAGGTTATCGGCCGCAATTTTCAAAAAGTCCACAAAATCCTGACAAAATTCGTACGTATTTAGAAAATCAAACAAATCACGTTCATTTGGAAAAAAAGTTAGGTCAACGGGTAATTTGTTGAACAATTTTTTGTTTCATTAATTTGTTAATAACATTTTGGAATTTTTATTATGCAAAATGAATGTTTGGAGCACCTCCTCTACGCTTGATTTTTTTCAGATTTATACCCCATTGCGAAGTGTACGAAATTCTATCTGCATTCTTACTTTTGAGGCGGTTGAGCATCGTTGCGTGTATCGACTGCCTTGAGAAGTCCCAATGAGGAAAGTAATTTTCTTCTTCAAATGCTGTGTACCGATATGTTTTCTTCAGCGCGCCAAACGAGTTGTTCAAAGGCACAATGTCCCCGTCGATTCATTCCTCGTCACGCGAGTATTTGCGTGGCTGACTACGACCGACCGTATCTACTGTCTGATCGACGATGTCGTTGCCTCTCTATGGTGTCTATTCGTTAGACGTTGTTTCGTAGCAGCAACGCCGAGTTCCACGCTCCAGCGGACTCGCTGACTTATCTGCATTCCCAGGCGTTTACTTCCAGGATACACTGCTGCGGACGCTATGCCACATAAATTCTGCGGCGATTAAAACAACCGCAGTCACTGAGCAATGTGCCCACCGATATTATGTTCAAAATTGCTAGATATTCACACGATTGCATTTTGAGAAAAATAACAAAAATATTTTAAAGACGTCTTGTAATCAGCACGCTTTGTACTCATGGTCGCTGCACAAGTGCAGCTGCAGCGCCGATCGAATCAGCGAGTGCACCTAGCATGCTCGACCAATGAGAGCGCACATTTACGATCCATTCATAAAAATCGCCCACCGATCTTTCATTCAACGATTCGCGATACAATATTTTAGCGTTTACGCATATATTTCCGGCCCGTGTTATCGAGTGACGCTTCGTGCTCGAGTATTTCCTCTGCTTTTATCGTTCTCGACGTGTGTCGTACGCGATTACATACGAAAGAGAGATTAGAGCGTACATACGAAATTATCGCGCACTTGTCGCGACGATGCGTCTGGACGCATGCGCGGTGCATGCGACGCGAGGGCGAGAGAGCGGGGGGCGTTGCCTCACGACGGGGGAAGAGGCAGAAAGGACGGGAGGCGCGGAATTGTCACCGATCAATCGTGTTCAGGTGTTCGTTCGCGTTCGTCGCTTTGCGAGAATAAAAAAAATAACAATAAACGTTCCTTCGACGCGCTCACGTTCGGCTCGCACCGACGTACCTTCACGCTTCGGCTGATTTTTCTCTCGCTCTCGCGCTTGCCAACGAAAAACTCGCCTCGACGCTTTGTGGGAAAAAGGAACGTGGAAATCCGACAACAAGATGACGGTCATCACTAAAGCGATCGGCGAAAAGAAGCCCTCCGATAAAATGGAGCAGCCATTGGTTGTCGGCGATATTCCAGCGGTCAGTAATAAACGCACTTTTGCACGATATTTTGAGGGGTTGACAATTTTTTTTTTCCTGCTTTGTCGACAAATTGTCTCCCTCGAAAAAATCTTGGCGTTCGACCCACTTCGGGCGAGAAAAAATGTTCGAGTTTACGACGCAACGGAGCAAAACACAGAGGAGAATTCCACTCCAGGAACGTTCTGTACTTTTCAGACAGCGTAGAAAATAGGCTCTCGCACACGACGATTCGTATGCCGGAAATAATCATAGCTTATCGTAGAACAAACGATGTTTCGTGGGTTTAAACGGCTAATGACACTGTGAATTGCGATGACACGGCTGATATTTCGAGGCGATTTTACGGTATTTTTATGGTTGCTCGGAAACGTGAAATATACGAGGATTGGATTTTTACGCATGTTGTTGTTGACGGGTCGTATACCTTTAGTTGCTTTTCCATTTTTGTCAAGTGATTTTCCGAAGCGATTCAACGGGGTTTCTAAAACGCGAAATATACGAGTATTTGATTATTTTCATGTTTTCATTAATTGGTCGTATTCGTTTAGTTGCTTTTCAATTTCTTTTAGATGATTCTTCGAGGCGATTTCGTTGAATCGCCAATTTTTACGTTTGCTCTGAAACATGAAATATACGAGTATTTGATTTTTCTTTTCATGTTATTATAGATGGGCTGTATGACTTTAGTTGTTTTTTTTAGTTATTTTCGTTCCAAGTTATATGTTTCACCCAGAAAATTCTCAGGATGAATATGGGAAAAAATAATTCTCGAAGTGAAAAAGAGTTACGGACAATGGGGCGTTGTTTTGATAAAAACCACAGGCGTTTACGTGCATATATACGCATTCTCGTATCTTCTCTGTTTACTAAACGGGGACGTTGCGAAACACGATACGAGATATACACCGAGCACGGGGCATTATTGGGAGACAAATGCGTCCGGCGATATGTCACGAATGAATTTTTTTTTCTTTTTTTTTGCAGACAACGCAATAGTCCCGCGCGGCATTTTTTCATTGTCGGAGGATTGAGCGATTTTTCTCACTTCGGGGGATAAGAAGTCTTTATCCGTCTCGTTAACTTGAATAAATAATTTATATCGATGATTAGTTTTCCAATTAACAGAAATTCGTAGTAATGATGAGCATAATGAGTGTTTGAGGCTTATCATATGGGAATTGTTGTATACGCGATTGATAAGGCATTTTTTAAGAGGGATTGTCGTTTTGGAGCAGGGGTGGAGTGTGTTGGAAACTGCATATCGAACCTGTCATACGAAAAAGACCGTGCTAAATTTTAAGAACTCGATGAAGTTTGATAGAGATTTTCCAGAAAAAGATTATAGTTTTGGAACAGGAATTAAACATGTCAAAAACAAATTGCATCTTAAGAGTGTGATATCAGAAGTACTGCTGCAAATTTCGGTAATTTGTAAAAAAAATCTTGAAAAAGATTATTGTTGATTTTTTTTGAAGGATTATCGTTTTGGAGCAGGAATGTAGTATGTTCAGAAAGTTCATCTAAAGAGATTGATATGAGACAGACTGTTGTAAATTTTAAGAATTTTATAGAGTTTGACAGAGATCTTTCGGAAAAGGATCATCGTTTTGGTGCAGATATATTCGCAAATTTGTTCGAAAACTGCATTTCAGCACTGTGATATGGGAAAGACTGTTGAGAATTTCGGGAATTGTGTAGGATTTGATAGAGATTTTCCGAGAATGGATGATCGTTTCGGAATAGGAATGTGTTGAAAACTGCATCTCAAAACTGTGGTTTGAAAAAGACTATTGTGCGTTTTCGTAATGCATTAATAATCCCAGTGGCTCATTGAATGTTAGATGGTCTTCTGTAGTAATTCGTAATTAATTAATTCACAACGCTGATAAGCAAGTGTTCAGATTGAAAAAGAAGTCAGAGCCTATTTACATAAACGTTGGCGATATTACAATCACGAGCGACTGTTATTGCAGAAATGTTTTATAAAACTGCCACTCGTAACTGCAATATCACCAAAACTGTTGTGAATTTTTGGCAATACATTAATGATGCCATTACCACCTTCACAATAGTAAACATAATTATTTGCGTGTATTATTCAATTCACGATATTGATACAAGCACCAGCGTTTCATCGAAAACATTTGCAGCCTATCTACATGAACGTTTAGGATTTGGTAATGAGAAGCGACTATGCAAAAATGCTTGAAAAAAAATAATCATTTCGATTTCGAAAATGTATCGATATATGCGGCAAACTCTTGAAGGAATTAATTCCAGAAGACTCCTGCAAATTATGTTATCAATCACCTGTTCGCAACATTTCTCGTGTCATAAATTCATGCTAACGTCGCCAGTTATTCATGATATCGATGGTTATCGTCTTTGAGTCTCCTTCTTGCCATTGTCTGGTTTCAACCCGACCGTGTAAAAGAAGAAAAATACAAAATATCATTGCATTTTCCAAATTATTACTCGACGTCACAGTTTATCCTCCATCCGTGTGGAGGATGGAATAAAATAGCATTTTATGAATTATAAGTCGACGGCATACTTCACACTGCAACTGCGATGGACGAACAATTGCATTTTCCAAATTATAACTTGATGTCATAATGTAAGAGAAGAATTACACGGAATGAAACAGCATTTTTTAAATTGTAATTTGCCATCATAATTCACCCTCCATCCGTGGAAATACTCAATTGCATATTCCAAATTATGACGACGTCATAATTAATGTGCATTAAGGGTCAATTTGACGCCTAATTTTTCGTAGCAAAAAGGTGGTTTTTTTCCACCTACCGTCAACCTCGAGCACATTTCTCGACGATTACGTTTTATTTATTGTCGCATCAACTGCAAGGTTTTTTGCGACGTGGTCCGTTTTCTGTTTTTGCAAATCTGACAGCACAATTCACTACAAAAAGTATTCTTACCTTTATTTTTCAAAAAGTCCATAGTTACCGAGATATTCGAAGCGGGATATTGACTGGGATCGAATTGAATCCATGTGAATTTCCTGATTCGCTACGGAGGTTTGCACACTGAGGGTTAAACTCCATCCGCGTAACAGGAGAAAACAACAGAATAAAATTGCATTTTCCGTCGCTAATGACCAGAGCAGTCGATGCGACGTTAAATAACAACAAAAAAAAATAGTTTTTTATGAATCACGATTTGGCGTTAACGCTCGAAACATATTTTTTTAACGCAAATATTTGTTTTCCAGGCCTCTGCGAATGCTGATCCGGAGGCACCCAATCCGCCGTCGAATCGTCCCGGTTACAACGACTACATGAACGCACGTGCGAAGGACCAAGTCTTCATTCTAAAAAGACCGAATCTTCGCGCAAACTCTCTGACCCTCTACTGTCTCCTCTTCACCGCTCTGCTGGGAATGAGCATCGGCGTAATCGGTGGTCTCTACATATACAGGCATTACGCCCGCGATCAGATGCACCGATTCCGTACCGGATGGTACAGCATCCCTTACGAGGGTGCGAACAGAGCGCCGATCGATCGCGACGGTCTTCTGGCTGGACCTCAAGCCTACGCCGATCACTTCAAAACTCACGGTGTAGCCTCGGGCAAGGGTATCGATCTCACTCTCGACAATGTCAGCAACTTTTTCAAGGAACGCTTCGAGATCGATCTCGAGAACGAGCACTACGAGGAGATCGATGTTCCGGACTTCCGAGGCGGTCGTCAGGGTCGTTTCATTCATGACTTCAACAACGTTAGTACAGAGAGATAGAAAAGAAACCGTGACCTTTGTATTTCCATTCTAAAAAAAATTGAGAATTTTCACATAGCTTCCTCCTGTGATTTCATTTTATTCACGTAACTTCTCCAGTGAAAGAGCTTTCTCGTCATATTTGGCGTCCTCATGGAAGAAGGTGACTCGATGAATCCAATAGGGATCACCAGACGATGATATATTATTTCTACGGAATAATTTATCCTGAAATCGTGAAAATTGTTAGTACAGACATTTTGGGAACAATTTAAGAAAATCGATGCAAATTAAATTTGTACATTGCTTCCTCTTTTCGTTCATTACTGGCTTTCTCATTATTACTTCTCGCTCACAAAGCTCCTTCGATGTCAACGCATATTTTGAGCATTCTACATTTTTTGGCGTCCTCATAGAGGAAGCTTTGTGAACACAATAGACATCCCGGGTTATCCGAAATTCTATCAAGAAGCAAGGATAAGGCTCTTCGAACCATAGAAATCGCTACTTTTCGTAAGGTAGACTACAAAATCGCGTTGAAAATCTGTTATCGTCAACCGTTTAGCGCTATATCTGACGTAATTTTCCCCCCTAATCATGAATCTGCCATTCAATTGACTCCCAATTCGAAACTTGATGTCGAAACACGCGTCGGAAGTGGAATAAATTCGAAGGCAACCTGTGTTTAGTGGCAGTTCACTGATGTATCAAATTTCAGCCCGATATCTCGAAAATTGTCATAGTCATCGTGGATCCAGACATTTTTTGAAAAATTAAAAATTGCATTCAAAAAAACTACTGTACATTCTTGGACGAAATAGGGTCAAAGCGATGGGTATCAACCGTGTGTACACCTGTAAACATCTGTGTACAAACTTCGAGCTCAATATCTCAACAATTATGGGAGTTATGAAAGGAGCCGAATAACTGATTTGACGAAAAATTCAAATTCCATACATTGTAAGCTGCTTGACTATATACAGATTTTCAATGACCCATTTTATGGATAAAGATTATCTGGAATCGATATTGAAATCAAATTTAGGAAATGCTTCGTTCGTATATTGGTTGTGTACCATTTTAATTGTCAATCTGATGTGTAAAACTTTTTTTTTTTTT
>JABFVB010195113.1:0-13207 GCA_018812205.1 Adelognathus sp. PSUC_FEM 10030001 | reverse complement strand
ATTTCTTTGATAAAGTTGAATCAAAATATTCAGAATTGGAGAGAGATTTTCCTTTTATTATTATATTATTGATACCGAAACAGGAGAGCGCAAGAGAAGAATTTCAAATTATGATATTGCAAGTCCCAAAACCGACATCACTCTCGATAGATAAGTCGGCAGACAATCCCACCGCTGCCACCAGTTGTTACGTACTATCGCGAGAAGCGCGATAGCATCCAACGTCTTCCGTGAAATTGTAGAAGATTTAATTATTTGATGTGGGTTTGCCGGCATCCGTCCCTTACGGGCCCGGTCTATCGAGGTTGATGAAAGATTTTTGAGTATTCGTTGATTGATTGGTGGATGAGACCTAATCGCAAACGCGACTGGTTATTTTATTAGTCGTAGCGTGAACACGTATAAATACCTTGTACAATGCTTACAGCGAGTAATTGTTACAATCAGTGTTGTTGGAATTGTCCCTTTTCACTCGCATTCGTCACTACACAAAATCTTGATGAACGATGACGGGTTTTGCTTAACAACGACTCGGTAATTGATTGCCGGTATTTCATCGATAAAGTTGACAAACGTTCGATAATATTATTTCACCGATAAGTTGACAAATGTTCGATAATATTATTTCACCGATAAGTTGACAAATGTTCGATAATATTATTTTGTCGATAAAGTTTGATTAATATTCGGTAATATTATTTTACCGATAAAGTTAACAATTGTTCGAATATTACGTAATTATAATTCTAACACGCGGACTTATTAAAGGTGCACACGAACTCGTGTATCTATGACACAGTGCGGCTGGGTCACGCACTGCTAGAAAAACGCGAGATTTACCCGGTGCTTTATTTGCCGGCGCGGAGCTTCACCTGGAGCGAACGCTACTGATTTCAGGAAAAGACTGACTTACTTTTTCGTCGTTTCTATCGTTGGTCGACATAGTCGTCCTCCGGGAGAAACGGGGGAAAATTCTGTAAATTCAGCGTCTGAGCCGAAAGCCCCGCGCGATGGTTTCGAGTCGCACGCGCGCGGTCTCGCCTGTGAGTTATTTTGCCGACTTCCCTTCTCACCTTTCTGCAGCGAAACTGTCTTCAAGAAAGGTGAGGAGGGAAGGTATTAAATCTCGCATATGCCTTGCATGCTTGATTAATTTTTGCCAACTATTACACAGACGAAAGAGTCTCGAGTGACACCGCGCGCGTGGCTCTCCGATATTCACGAGTCCGTGTGTCACCCGTCGCGTCCCGTCGGCGAGACCCGTGTACGATCCAGCCGTGAACAGGAAAAAATTGTAACACGGCTGGAACGTAACACCCCTCCCCCCTTGGTTTGTCGTCGACCCCGATGACACAATACACACGTAGAGTACGCAAAGGGGGCCTCGCCGCGGACTGTACTATTATAATATAGGAATTAAGAGTATTAACAATAGATATGAATATTGTTGTGTACGACAATATGTGGTATGTAATAGGAAAATATGAATATTATAAAACATGGTTAACATAACGTCAAAGATGTGGAACATACCAATTTTAAGATTTTCGCTCACATTTGACACTCGCTGCACTTCACAATGCTCTGCTTTTTCTTTTTCTCTTTTTTTTTCACTTCACTCTTTTTTTTTTCTTTTTTTTCTTACTGGATTCGGCGTCGTCCGCGGAGTCCGCCTCGGCCCACCATACCTCGTGAACCCTCGATGTTCGGCCGGCTGTCCTCGTCCTCGTCGTCGATCGCTGTCTCGGGAACCTCGTTCTCATCCATCGTCGCTAACTCCGACGGCGAGGCTTCGCCGTCGGGGCCCTTGATTTGAGAGTCACTTCCCTTGTCGGCGGCCACCTCCTCGGGATCCTCGCTTGCGCCCGCCGTTGTTACCTCCGGCGGCGAATATCCGCCGTCTGAATTCTCGATTTGGATCACACACTCCTCGTCGGCGGGTTCGTCGTCGGCCTCGTAATATCTCGTTTCGGAGAGTGAGTCACACGATGAAATAAATCCTGGTTCAGCAACTTCCCGGTCTTCACCAACAGGAGAGGAGTACGGCGGAAGTATTTCTTCGTCCGTTGTTGTTTTCCTGAGGTCCGCGACTCCCGCTGCCAGTGCGATGAAAATATTCAGCGCCGCTGCAACGTCTTCCATTGATGGCAGGGATCGTAAGACGCGGGAACGGCCTTGATCTGCTGGTGTGCTCATAATTCTGTGGTCCCTTGGCCCGTCGGCTGCCGCGACGACACCACCCGTGGGAGCCGGCGGGCCTGCGGATAGTGGTTCTGAGGCCGGTGGTCGGTCCTGAGAGCGCCTCGTTGAGATGACAGCCGTGGGTGACATTTTCTCGCTCGGTCTCGGGGCGCTCGGGCGATATACTACGGTGGGTCTTGCCGGTAATGCTGGCAGGGGGTGTGCGCGACGCCACGCTGGTTTCGCTTGGTCGCGGTTCCGTTGAAGCACTCGATCGTATTCCGCGACGCACCTGCCGAGGTGGGCTGCGAATCCACTTGCTCGGCCGATTGCGCCACATATCCGGCAGTGGTGATCGGAATCGCGGGGTACACCGGTTGAATGTCGCACCGCGCATGCGTACACGTCTCTATCACGGCACTTTGTCTCCGATTTGCGGCAGACCGGACACTTCCCGCGGAACGTGTACTGGATGGCGTTCAGTACGCGTACTTCAGCGGCGTCGCTGCCCATGACAATCACTGAATCGTGTTTTTTTTTAATATTTACGGAAAGTAAGAAACGTTGTCGAATATTCGAATTCCGGGACCGTTCCGAAAGGGTGTCGATTCGAGTCTCGCACCGTTGATTCGACTGACCGAAGTCGAGTCGTCGACGCCCGGCTTCACTGTCTGGATCTGATGGTGGGGCTGAAGTCGCTTTTGTGATTAGCCAAAGTCTAATCTCCCTTTTGCACTAGAGTCGCGAGAGGGGAGAAGCCAGTCTCCGTGCTTGATTTCTTGGTTCCTTTCCTCCCGCGTTGAAAACTGCTGAGGCGTCTCGAAGTACCGAGAAACGACAGCGATAACTTCGGTATTTATTTCCTCGGACCTCCCGTTTCTCTTGCTTCTTCGACTACTACGAACCACGATTTGTCGCTAGAAATTTAATCGGTCCGAGCCAATTGCAGAGGCAGTGTGTGTATCACACGGGCCTCGCTACTTTGTCCCGGGGCTGGTGTTGTTTGCTTATGCTCAGTATGTGGTACTTGAGACGAGGCAGCCGGAGAAGCGGAGAAAGAAACGACCGGCGTAACTGTAGCTGGCTCGACATCGAGGCCCGACGGTGCGGCCCTTGACTCTCGACGGCGTCGTGTTGTGAGATTACGGAATATATTTCCGAAAATTCTCGCTCTGCACAAGTAGGCGATGATGGTTATTACTATGCCTCCTTGTATAGCGTAGCCGGTGAAAAAGAGAGTTCGTTGTTGTTCTTTCGCTCTTCGGTGTGAACCTATTTCTTCCAACTTCTTCTCAATGTCGAGAAGTGATGCTCCGTCTTTGTATTTTTCACACTCTTGCACGACATCACGTACGCTCGCGGCGGTTTCGAAAGAAAATAAATCCGTAGATTTTTTGTTTACTTCCTCCGATAAGCCAGGGGCGAGTATCGTCACATTCAAGAGCACTTTTGGTCGATAAATGAATTGTTCCTGCTGATCATACGTGCGGATCCCTGTGAGAGTGATTGATCGCGTCCTCGCAATGCAATTGGCGCTAAGATGCAAAATGCCCGCGCCCGATAATTCAGCATGCTGGTCGGGAAGAGTCGGACACAAAATTCGAAGTGGCTCCGCTTGACTAAGGGAGAACAGCCATCCACCTTGATGCGGCAGATGTTCCCAGAAATCCTCGTGAGTCGCGTGGACTCGAATATTGCATTGTCTTAAGGCGTTGAGAGATGGCCGGGTTAACATCACTATCTCACAGCCGTTTGCTGTTGCGACCTCATGCACCGGTGTCTCCATTGAACAGATGTATTTCCTATCCGCAAACCTGCACGAATCCATGTATAAGGCGTCGAGCATGAAAAACGTCCGATGGTCTCCAGAAATCGCCAAATATGGGGCTGATGGTGAAATATACGCCGAGCCGGTATCGTTTCCGATCAGCTGACTTGCCGGCCACGCATGTATGCGATACACCTGGTAATTTATTCGGTCCAAAAGCGGTATATGCACGACTATGACTAATCGATTTTTGTGATAAGAGATATCCGTACGCGCGATTATCGCGAGGGTCTCGGGTCTTGCATATTCCATGGCGACTGGAAACTCGTAGATGGCTGCCTGTAGCTGCACCTCCTTTCCAACGGCTAATAGCTGTTCGGTCGTAAGAATTGCTGAGTCAAACCGACCGTTCCGGGCCGCTGCGATAACGCGAAGGTACAGCTCGCAAGTGTTGATATATCTGTCTATTCGTGCTTCCACTCGTTGTGCGAAATTAATGAGAGAGTTGTTATACTGTAACCGAGCCTCCATTCGTCGCAGCATATTTATTTCACCCTGTAAATGTGTGAGGTGTTTCGAGAGCTCATCCACACGCCGTGACTCGATTATATTTTCTTCGTGCAGTATTTGTAATTTCGATGTGGTAATATGCATCTGTTGCCCGATAAGGTGAGTCATGTTGATCTGGTCGACGTATAGGCGATCGATTTGGCTATTTATGTAATCCGCGTCATCTTGGTTCAATGTGCCGAATAAAGATTTACTGAGGGACCCGATGAAGCCGAGTGGTACCGATCGTCGTTTGATGGTGTGTGGAATATCCTCCACTGGCTCACGTACGAGTCGTGAGTCACGCGCTACGCGCGAGAGTTCGTCGGCGAGCTCTCGTGCACTAGCTAACTGGCTGGTGATGTAATCCACTCGGAGCAGCTCTCTGCAGTTTGCGTTTGTATTTATCAAGCTGCAGGAGCTGATAATTTTCTCCAAACGTTTTCCGTCGGACGGGAAGTCTCTGATGAATTTGTTGAGCTCCATGAAAACTGTGACTCGCCAGTCGGCATGTTGTAGTCTTAAAGGCGACATTTTTTCGAAATAAAGTCCAGGAGATTCGCGCACGTCACTCACATGAAATGAATTATTCATCCGTAATGCGCCCGAGCACAGCTCGATTAGCGCGGATAATAGCGCGACACTAAATAATTTCATATTGTTGCTATTGGTTTTCGCAAAGAGTCTTTTAGTGGATACCGCCGAATGTATTTTTGCGCACGAGCCTCACTTCGCACACGTGCTTCCGTAAAATCGTCCCGTTACACGTTTTCAAAACGACGGGTTTTCTACGATAAAGGGTCCGTCATAAGAGTTTCCGCGACGCACAAAAACTTGATCGCCTATTCCCACGTCTCCTGTCACCATATTGTTATTATCACTGTTGTTTGTAGTAGGTATTTGTAGATGCATATAATCTGGTCATATACAAACATATACACTCACAGGTATACATGATCACGCTCCGTTGTATGTTTATATATTGATTTCATCCTTTTTATTTACATTCTTCGCTCTACGCTCTCCGTGTCAGGGGGGAACGGGAAAAAAAAATCTCTTTATCTCTTCTCTGATTTTATAGAAATCCGTGTTTATTTCGAGAATCAAATTTTGGAATTTGGAATGTTGATGTCTACTCATGTGCGACCTTCGCTTTGTCGACATGTTTGATAAATCTTTTCCCACTCTCAGTCTCCAGAACAATATTGTTTTGATCTGTAACTTGAACTATATTAAATGGGCCGATATAATTTGCATCGAATTTACCCCGTTTTGGTTCCTTGAGGATATACGCTCGGTCACCTACTTTCCCGTCGAAGGGGCGGGCGTCACGATCGTACAGGATTTTTGACTTTTCCTTCGCTTTCACAAGATTATTTCCGGCTATCTCGCGAATTTCGGATTGCCTTTTGATGAGCTCGATTAAAAATGAGTTATACGTCTTCAGGTTTTCTTCCGTCGGGTATTGACTCGGTATCCGTGGCAATCTCCCATACACGATTTCGTAGGGAGTAAAATTCGTTGCCTCGTGTACACATGTATTGTACGAGAATTCCGCGAAGGGGAGCAATCGATCCCAATCGTCATATTTTTCGGCGTAATGCTTAATGTACTCTGTTAGGACGATATGGCTACGCTCCAACGACCCATTCGTCTGAGGGCGATACCCAGACGTGGTTTCCTGCTTAATCTGAAAGATTTTCGAAACTTCCCGTAATAGCCCACTTATGAAGGAAGCACCACGATCAGTGAGGATGGCTCTTGGGGCGCCGAATTGACTTATCAATCGGCGCGCCAAAGCCTCCGCGATCGTGGTGGCTCTCAGATCCGGTATAGCCTCGGCCAGACAATATTTCGACAAATTGTCTTGCATCGTAAGAATATGTTTGTTCCCGTGCGGTGTCGTGGGGAGGGGCCCGACGGTGTCAAGTGACACTTTGTCGAAAACATCGGCGGCCGTATCCGTGATTAACATGGGTTCACGTGTCTTGGCGCGTACCAGTTTTTGTTCCTGGCAACCCTTGCAACGACGAATATAATTTTGTACCTCGTTTCGCAACGAGGGCCAATAGAACCGTTCACGGATTTTTCGGTAGGTCTTGGTCACCCCTTTATGTCCCCCTACGGCGCTCTCGTGAAATTCGGCAATGATTCCGGCTCGATTTTCAAGGGGAGGAAGGATTACGTTGCCGTAACATATGGTCACCGAGGTAACCGCATGTTTAAACGAGGCGTGAATTAACTCGACAAACTTCCCGTCAGGTAAATCATCCGTAATATCCCTCGAACGAGATATTCGGAGAGTCTGGATGTCTCTACATTGGACGACTTTCCGCAAATTTTGCAGCCCTTGTTTTACGGCCTCGGTCGTTAATTTATCATAGTATTTTTGTTTCACGACAACACTAAAAATACTGTATTTTCCGGTGGGTGTTATCGCCACTTGTCCTGTCACGAGCCCTTTTGTCTTGATCGCTAAGCTATCTATAAGTCCAAGGTCAGCCAATAATCTACCGACCGGACTGGACAGTTCGCCGTCAGCCGCGATAAAGTGAACATAATTATCGCGTTTGAAGGTCAAGCATTCGCGAGTACCGGTGACGAGGCCGGGTGTTACCGAGGCATTGTCACTACCCTTGGAGGGGATGTTTAATTCTGCAGGTCCGACCTCTTTTTCTGTAACAAAGGAGACATCATTGTCATCGATGATGTAAATTTCATCGTGCCAAGTATTACTCCCGGAGTGTTGTTTCTGCGGTGCCGACTCGGGACGCAGGGTTACCGTAGGGGGGAGAGAGACGACGCTCGTGGCGGCTGTAGGCTCCAGCCCACGCGGTTTCGCTGCCTCGCTCTCCTCGGGAATCCGAGATAAGGGCAAGCGTGACGTAAACGGCGTTGAACGTGCAGCTGGCCGTTCGCTGGGCGTGGAGAGAGAGAGACGAGTGTTATGAGGCCCAGCGAGCATGGAGTCTTGAAGAGCGGACGGGGGAGCGGGATTTTTGTTCACGCGCTCGCCACTATCCCTCTCTTCCTCCAAACTCCGAGTAAAATCACTGTGCGTTACTTCCTGTGCTCGTTTTGCTAAAATCTCAATACGACGAGCCAATTCGGCATCATTTACATCGTAGGGATCTAATTCATTCAATAACTCTCGCGTCTCGTCATCCACCGTATCCCCTTCCGATAAATGTTCGCACCCTTCGTCCGTAGAATTTTCATCGTCGAGCTGCGCAGCTCCGGACAGAAAACGTTCCTCTAATTCCTGCAGGGATTTTTCAAATTTGTCAAAAGAAACCTGCAAGTCATCGGGGACGAAGCCGCGTTTCGAGGGCTCTTCCGGCGGTATGCCGGACGACTGCCCCTTTTGCGAATTACTGTCAGCTGAATTTGTTGTTGTAATTTTTGAATCAATTGCGGCCGGAGAATCAGTGCATTTTTGTTGACCAAAATCGACCGATTGTTCGGCAAGAAATTCGATTTCCGACGAGCTTGCGTTGGACGAGTTATCAGCCGGGCTTGGCAAGTCTACGGCCTCACTGCCCTCTGGTAGGGACGAGTCGTTGGCCGACTCGGTCATCGGCAGAGGGTCAGGTTTCTTTTCTGCCGTGGCGGCCATAATGGATTTTTTGATAGGCCGTCTTGGCGGCAGGAGAGGCGCCCGGAGCATGCTACGATGCAGCCGCTGGATAGGGGGGGCCGAGCTCTCCGAGCTTGTGCTCGCACGTGCGTGGTCCGCCGGAGGGGGCTCCGTCGTCCTCGAACGTGTACGAGAGGCTACCGCACTTACATCAACAGGAACATTTTTTTTGAGAACCCTTTTAATCAATGTGGTTCCTCCCTTTCCTCTCGTGCTCCTGGATGCGATCCCTTGCAGCGGATCAGAACCTAACCTGGGCCTAATTGACTCTCCCGAGACAGGTCGGATGGGACCCAATACTTTGTTGCATTCGACTGGGGATTCAGATTCACTGTCGCTCGACGTACGGGACGAATCCGTCTCGCTGGGGATCGCGTCATCGCCCGAAGTTATCGGATTACGTGATAAAGCATCTGCGTTCGTATTCAAGCGGCCGGGCTTATATACGAATTCGTAGTCGTAATTTCTCATTTTTAGTCTCCAACGTATGAGTCTCTTGCCTGGATCGTTCATTGAACCAATCCATTTGAGAGGCTCGTGATCTGTGACAAGCTTGAATTTATGTCCGTACAAATATGGCTGAAAATGATCCAGCGCCTTCACTACGGCAAGGCATTCCTTCTCCGTGGTGGCGTAGTTCTTTTCGGCTGAATTGTGAATTTTCGAGAAATATGCAACTGGCAAGTCCTGACCGTTTACTTCCTGGCTCAGCACTGCGCCTACCGCTATATCGGATGCGTCGGTCGTCAAAATAAATGTTTTGTTAAAATCAGGGTATTGTAGGATCGGCTCTCTACATAATGCATTTCGCAACGCCCGGAAACTGGCACGCGCCGGTTTATTCCACAGGAATTTAATATTTTTCCTAGTCAAATCAAACAATGGTTTTGCGATTTTAGAAAAATCCGGGATGAAACGGCGGTAATATCCGGTCAACCCGAGGAATTGCCGGACATTTTTCGCGTTTTTAGGCGGCGGAAATTTTTCGACTGCCATTAATTTCCGGGGGTCTGGCCTTAAACCGTCGCGTCCGATAATATGCCCGAGATAAGCGACCTCCTTTCTCAGGAACTCGCATTTGTCGGGCTCGAGCACGAGGTTCGCTTCGGTCAACCGATGCATCAGCCGACGCACCTTTTTCTCGTGTTCCTCGAGGGTTCTGGCGAAGATCACTATATCGTCTAAATAGACGAACAATTCCGTGCCCTGTAGTCCGCGCAAAACATTGTCCATAAGACGTTGAAATGTCGCGGGCGCATTTTTTAAACCTTCGGGCATACGAACATATTCGTAGTGCCCATTAGGAGTCGAGAAGGCAGTTTTTGCGCGGTCCATCGGGTCCATTGGTATTTGCTGAAACCCGCTCGCGAGGTCGAAGGTTGAAAAGTACTGCGCTTCTCCGAGCTGGTCGAGAATGTCGATAATATTAGGTAAGGGGTACGCGTCGGAAATCGTCTTTTCGTTAAGTTTCCGAAAGTCGATCACCATACGCATCCGAGGCCTTCCCTGCGAGTCCGGTTTTTTTGGCACAATCCACACGGGTGAATTGTACGGGGATTGAGAAGGCTCGATTATGTCGTTGTCGAGTTTTTTTTTTACTTGGGCCTCCACCTCATCGCGATGAATCACGGGAAATCGATATTGCCGCGTATTTATCGGGAGTTCATCTGTGGTCGGAATTCGGTGAGCTACGCGATCCGTACATGGTAATTTGTCGCCCGGCAATTTAAATCGATCGGGGAATTCTTCAACGAGGCGACAGATGTGTTTTTTTTCGATTTCATTATGATGGTCGAGGCGGAGGGCCTTCAATACTGCAGATACTCGATCGCTTGGCGGCGGCGCCTCCACGTCTGTCGTCTCGTATTCAGATAAAGCGTCTGAACTATAGTACTCGAAAGGCTCTAACTCAACCGGCGGCACGGTAATCTCGAGATCCTCGTCTCGCGTGTTTACCGCCAACACATGGCAGGCCCCGTTTCTCTGTGTTACGAGGGCATTCCCCACGAACAACCCGTCGGTGATTTCCACGCGAGGCAGGTATCCTTCTTTCATATTATCATTGGTTACTGGTATTGAAAGCTGAGTTCGCGAGCGCGCTTTGAGCAAGAAAACTTTACTCTCTGAAACCTTTCGAAGGCATTGATTATTACTAAATTCCTCTCTCGTTCGGAGGAATGGTTTCGGACGAATTGGATCTTTTATCGTTACCAATGCTTCGTGATGGAAGGACACCTCAGCCTTCTCTTGTCGCATGTATGGTTTCCCGAGCACTCCATTACTGTGTGTGGGAAATTCGCGCACCACGTGGAAGATCGTGGGTTCATCGTTGAAATGTATCTCTACGGTGCCCAACGTCGGGGATTTAGCATTTGTTGAACCCTCGAATTCTGTTTTGTCGTTGACATCTACAAGTACGTCCCCGTGGAGTGCGGATAATTTTATCAGATTGAGGTCGGAGCCCGTATCACAATAGAAATTATCAGCGCCGTTGCTGAGCTCGGGGGCAGACATCTTTATTACCGGCGACTCGACTTCACCCGTTTCTACTCCACGCGATATGGCTACTCGGTGGTCGTAAGCAGTCTTACTGCAATTCGGGGTTTGTTGGCTTCTACATGGCTCGCCGTCGGTTGCTCGAGGCGAGCCGCGTTCGAGTTTAAAGACTCGGGCGCGTTGGATTTTTCCGCGAAAGTGACACTTGGGGAGGCATGTCGGGGTGCGCGCACGGGACGCGGGGCCCACTGATTCCAGGGGCAGCATGCACAGCCCGTACCTCGCACACAGCAATAGCGATGTGAGCATCCATTTCCAATGGCCGTTTCGCGCTTCGTAGCCCGATTCCAAGGACAGCATGCACAACTCGTGCCTCGCAGACAACAGTAACGTTGTGAGCAGCCTTCGACACCTTCATCTCTCCTAGGACTTGTCGACCTGGGTTTCAAGATGCCGGGTGGATTCGGCGAGGGTCGCGGCATTGATAGCGGCGATTTTGATCGCGTTTCGCGGGATTCATTGCGGGCGAATAAAACAGTGGATTCGACCGGAGGCGCGCGCGTCGGTTCGGTTGCCGTAGTCCTTTTCCGTTCGGTCCGGATTGCGAGTCGTTCGGCTAGCGTAAACGCGTCATCCAAAGTCGCGGGCTCTTTCATGTCCACCATGTCGCTGACGTGTGTCGGTAATGCATCTATAAAGGATCGCAACGCGATTTTTGACAAGGGATCGTTCTCTATCGCGGGCGGGTCCGTACCGTACTCCTTTTTCCACGCGCTTCGACCGCCACTAACCAATATCCTAATTCGATCGTAGAATTTTCCAACAGTTTCATCCCTTTTCATACGCGCGCGCGCGAGTTCACCCGTATAGTAGTCGAATGTTTTCCCGCGGGCTAAACGGTCTTTCAAAATTGTTATCAGTTCGTCGATGGTGTTTATCCTGCGCCCATAGACACAGTTCCGCGCGTCGCCACGCAACCGGGAAATTACCGCGCTAACATATTCGGGTTCGGAGCCCCCGGGAATGAAGCTGCTCCAATTTTTTATGTCTTGGAGGAAGTCTTTCAAGGGCACACTTGTTCCGTCAAAAATTGGGATGTTCATCACCCGGTTCTGTAGGGAGAGATTTTCCACCATGCCGGACATCGTGGTAATCAGTGCGGTCGCGTCCATCGTGACGTTTGCCGCCACTGATCCGTCTTGCGGCATTGTCACGAGTATTTTAGATCTTTATCGCCACCTTAACCCGATTCGTGCGCTTTCGGTCACTCCGGTAGTGATCCGATAATACCGTCCTGCTCGACGGGAAAGTCGTTGACGACGTTAAAAAACAGCGAGGTTGGGGAAGTATGTACTTCTACGACACCTATCGATTGCACGTATTCTCCGTCAGGGGTAGAAAGGCCTATTTGGAAAGTGGAGTTAATTTCTACCCCTACCGAAAGCGCACTGGATTTTATGATATTATTTTTAAACGGGAGTCGGATTAGCAAAGTTGCGGATCCGCCTACGAATTCGGGGGCCTGGAAAATTCCAGCTACGGCCACCTCCGCGGGCGGGGTAATGGTACCGAAATCGGAATTCTCGAATTCAGAGTTCTGATTGATGGTCATGAGGCCGAATTAATTTATTCCTGTCCCCAAAATATCCCCTATTTCTTTGATAAAGTTGAATCAAAATATTCAGAATTGGAGAGAGATTTTCCTTTTATTATTATATTATTGATATTACGCGGCGGGCGGGCGGACGGTGAACGCGTACACACGACTTCCCGAAGCAAGTGTATGACTCGGCGTCTGCGTGCGTACTGCTCGTGACGCGTTCGCTCTCGGTGCACGAACATAACCCCTCCGCAAGACTGTTCCACCTCCCACTCCATGCAATTCTCGTTTTCACTCGGCTATCTGCCGCCTTTGCATCCCTCTCTATCGCATCCTCCTTCGGTTATGCAGTGCTTGCACCGTTTGCTCTGGCGGAGCCTGAACCTGCCAGGCCACCACCCTCGTTGAACAGAGTACGCACCGACGAAAATGTGAGATGGAAGAGAAGCTAAAGCTGGCGAATAATTGCTGCGAGTGCACTGTGCAGACAACCTGTAAGACGTCGGACCTGCGTAGTGCCAAGGTACTTCTTATTCGCTCACAGGATGTACGTAAAATTGTCGTCGAAACGAGTGGGGATTAAAATTCGGAACGATCAATATTCCGAGTGGCCGTAATCTCGAACTTTTGTGTTTACGAAAGTTCAAATTTTGAACGACTAGTCTTACGAATGAATTCAAAGCACAAAAGAGAATCATGAGAACGCAACCATGTCGAAGTGGATTTATATCGAAATAAGCCATGATTGGTGTCTTTTTCTTTCTGAAAATTGGAAATTTTCACAGTGCTCCCTCATATTATTTTATTTTTATCACGTAACTTCCCCTAAGAGGGACCTTTTTTGTCAGATTTGGCTTCCTCATACAGGAAGCTATGAGGAGCCGATTGAATTATTTTTTCGGAAAATTCCAATTTCCGTAAATGTTGAACCGCTCGACGGATTCACTCCAAATTGGAACATAGCTATTGTTTAGTG
>JABFVB010194004.1:0-13208 GCA_018812205.1 Adelognathus sp. PSUC_FEM 10030001 | reverse complement strand
GACGATCGAAGTAAAAAGAAACATTTCACGAGGTTTATTTTTTTTGTTTTGTTTTAATCGTAAAAGAATCCGCTCGCGATCGAATACGGCCCATACATGCAGATTGCACAGTTGAATTTCGATTGAGATTATTGTTTAAAAGAGAATATATTTTTTTGAAATAAACGGAAAAGTCACGGAAAAATGGTCAAGAGGCGAAAAGTCCATTGCGGGTCGAAGTCACGTTGCGTACAAATATAAAATTAGGCTGTATAAAAAAGTCTGTGTATTTTCGTTCAAGTGCGTGTATTGCGTACGAGTGTGTGTGTGTGTGTGTGTCTGTAACAGTGTGTACCGTACTTGTTCGGCAAAAAACCAGTGTACAATTTGTTTACATAGCTAAATTAAATAAAATTCACATCCATTCCATTGATGATTCCAATCAGCTTGTTGTTCGTTTTTTTTTCTTTTTTTTTTCGTTTAATTATTATTAATATTTGTTTTTTTTTTTCAATTGTTTATTTCGTGAATAAGAGAACGTAGTCTCGGGAGAAGTTCCCTAGTCAGTTCGTGGTTCCTACCCTCTAAATGCTAGCTATGGTATCTTACGAGCTAAGCCTAGAATGTCTTATCATCTACTATAGTAAACTAGTAATCGTATAATTACTTGCTTGTCTTACAAACTAGATACTATGTACTATGTACAGTGCTTAAAGTTACAATTCTCCGACCACTCTTCATCATGAAGAGAAAGAAAAAGAAGTGAAGACGGAAAAAAAACTAGGAAAAAATACAGAGCAATAGACGCAAACAAACATTTTTCTTTTCACGAAAACTTCACGTCTTTGCGGGTGTCCAACGCGGGTTCGTAGCACTCTCGACTCTTTCAAAGTTTTTCCTTTTTTCCCCCCTCTCTCTCTCTATCGCTCTCACTTTTTCACACGCTCCCTCGTCGTTTATATATGCGGGCCTTATATCTCACACTGGTACTCATTATAACGCATTCGTAAATAAAAACACGCACACCTTTAACGCCGGTATTTATCGTTTAACGATTATATTCATTGATATATACAAAAAATTGTCTCTTCACAGTGACCGATGGGTGGGAGTAGGGGGGTATGGGGGTCGGCCCATTAGTCATTGGACACACTTGTCAGGGCGCTTCGGCGTTTCGTAGCCGAGTATCTGACGATGATGCTCCGCTGCCTGGCCTGCAGTCGACCCGCGAGAGCCCAGCACGCGCGCGCGCGCGCGACATTTATAATCTACAATGAAAAATCAATGAGTGTCCGATCCACGACGTAGCAACTTCATGGTTAAAACGCGCAGATCTTCATCGTGCGTAGCCTTTGCGTGGCCAACGCTACTTTTTCTTCTTTTTCTCCCTTTGTTCTCTCTACTCGCGTATGAAGTGAGGAGAACATTTGTTTCGAAATAAATTTGTTCATCACAAGGAATGATCGAGGAAACCGTTCGGGGCCCACGGATGTTTCGTCGCGTTCACATCGTTTTTTTTTCCAGGAATGAAAAAAAAGAACTCCAAGTGCAGTGTTTTTTTCCTCGTTGGGTCTGACCGGACAAAGACTGGAATGCGTTACAGGATATATATTCTCTCGCTCTCTCATCCTGCCAACAAACATCTAAAATTGATCGTACTTTTTTTTTTGTTCCGTTTCATCTCTCTCTGACGAACAGAAATCGTACGTAGTCTCCGAAGATCGAAAATGACGAAAATATAGAAGGAAGGGGGGGTAAAACGTCTTCCGGTAAAACGCGAGTGTGTAAAAGCTCGCCCGCCGCTCGTCGCGTGTCACAGTCCTCTCGCGGGTTTAGCAACAAGCTTCGACTAAAGAAAACATTACGGGGGACAATCGTGAGAGGCGCTCGCGATCGACGATGAGCGTTATCCGTGTATGTATTTATATATTTGTAAAGAGAAAAAAAAAAGTGATGCGGCATTCTGTTATTTGTTGTTGATCATTTTTCCAAAGCCTTTCTTTTTTGCGTTAAATTGCATCGTCCACACTCGTCGAACCCACGACGACGAGGTGTTGTCGTCACGTCTTGATCGTTCGCGCGTTATACTCGCACGTTTCGACGATCGGCTCGCTTCAGTCCTCGTCCGAGAGGGGCTCGTACTGGGCGGACAACAGCGGTGCGGGTTCCGTCTGCATCTGTTCCACCTTGTTGACCGAAGCGGAGATCGAGGTGGGAGGTGGTGGCGCGGGCGGTGGTCCGGTGTGAACGCCGAGTGCGCTGAAGGGATAAAAATTCGTCGGCGCTGGCGGGGGTGGCTGTTGTTGCTGTTGCTGCTGCGACTGATTGGGATTATCATCGATTATCATGTCGCTACCCGATGGACTGTCCGAACCACCGACCTGTTTCTCGTCCTTCTCGGAGTTACCGCCGTTCCTATCGCCGCCACCTCCGGCCCCCGACTTGTCGTCCTCCGACGTTCGCATGACTTCCACAATCTTGTTCTTTACGTAATCGAGCGGTGACAAGTGAGGCTTGTTCGCGGGAGTACCGGAAGTCGTCGTGGCAGTGGTGCTTTCGTAGAAACGTCGCGCGTAATGATTGGCAGTCGCGTCAGGCGGCGAGACTGGCTCTACCGAGTGAAACTGCTGCTGCTTTCCAATCGGGGGTTGTTGTTGTTGTTGTTGCTGCTGCTGTTGCTGTTGTTGCTGTTGTTGTTGTTGTTGTTGCTGCTGCTGCTGCTGTTGCTGCTGCTGTTGTTGTTGTTGTTGCTGTTGCTGAGCCACCCGAATTATTTGCCTCTCGTCACCGGCCTTCACGGAATCTGGCTCCGATCCTTTCCGACGCTTCCACTGGTCTTCCGACATTTGATATCTGCGCAACGAGAAAAAAAAAGTTACAACGATACTTACGCAATAGTGTGAATAAAACTAAATCCACATACAATCACATCTCGGTTCGATTTCGAAAATTATTTTCACTAAAAGAGAGGAAAAAAATGAATCGGTAGGTGGAGAGCGAAACAATGTTACCTGTTTCCCCTTTTTTTACAATATACATTTTCATACATAATAACTGATGACAAAGAATGAAGTTTCAATGTTATGTAAACGTCGATGATACTGAATGTGTATGATTTTTAGCTTATGTTTCCAATACATTTGTCTTCCAATTCTGTGAAGTTGATTGATGATGTGATGAGCCTGACGAGCTACGATATGATCGTGTAACAGTTGACTTACTGTGACTGTGAAATCGCAAAACGTTGCTGAAAAAGTTTCGTTGAAAAAAACGAGTGTGCTCGAGACCACATGGTAAAGATTGATTATAATGCAAGAAATTTAGTTACGAATGTCGAATTTTATTCTTGCGAATGAATTCTAACGAATGAATTTTATTCATTCGTTTACATTCTAACAACAAATACTAGTTTTTCGTCAAAAAATTGACGAATTCGACTGAACATCGAAAATGAAGAACATTATCGGCATTTTGATGGGAAATGAATTGAGCTTGGCAAACATTTTGTAGATAAGTAATCAAGTTTGATGTCAGTTCATGATAATCTTGCCAAAGATGGGATAGATCTAATTCAAAACTGACGAATTTCATTCATTTGGAACATTCCAAATTCTACCGGTACCGCAGTGGTATTGCTTTCCCTCCACCTTCATAACTACCGGTGATGTTTTTAATCGAAATCAATCGAAAATATTGAGAATGGCAAATATAGAAATATCGATCGAAATCTACTCAATTTTGATAATACCTTCGGAAATTACAGACGATTTCGATTATCTATCAATTCTATACTATTATCGGGATTTGAGGTTTCCCCACTGCTATCGTTGCAATGCTAGATTCGATGAACTCGTCCCTCTCGCGCCTCAAGAAGTTCCACTAAGAGAAAAAGAAACTTACCCTGAGTAAGATCTGTAAGAAGAATGAGGTGGTCCATAGTCCTTCGTTACGATGTGATCGACGTGCTCGCCAAGAGTCATACCCTTTCCGCTACTGCCACTTCCGGTACCGGAGCCGCTGTTGGATCCGCTCGCGTCGCCGGCTGGACTGTGCGCTACACCGTTCGGTTCTCCTTGATTCTCGCGGTGAAAACTCTGCAAAAAATTATGAGAATGAAAACCAAAATAATAATTCATCAAATTAGTCTGAAAAAAATTCCGAAGTAAAAAACACAAGTAGATATAGCCAAAAAAACTAAGACAAACCTGGAAGAGACGATCGCCCGGCCTGGTCGGCTGACTGTTGGACGCTGGCGTGCCACTGGTATTCTCGACGCTCTGATTGATCTGATGAGTGATGATAGCGTCAATGAGACTAGCTGCCGTGAGAGTGGACGATTCGTTTTGTTGCTGACTCGAAGATTGACTTTGCCGAGAGCTCGCTTGCTGCTGTTGCTGTTGCTGTTGCTGCTGTTGCTGTTGCTGTTGTTGCTGCTGCGTCGGTGGAGGAAGTCTCGAAGATTGCGTGAAACCGCTTCCCAACATTCTAGTCGAATCCCTGTCGAGTTGCTGATGTTGTTGCTGCTGATCACGATAAATCTGCGCCATGTGACGTCTCTCCGCCTCGATGCGCTGCTGAACCTGGATGTGTTGCTGTATCTGTTGCTGCTGATGAAGATGCGCCAAGTCTCTCTCGCGCTGTTGTTGCACCGCGAGACGATGTTCCGCATGCTGTTGCATCTCTTTCTCACGCTGTACCGCGAGTCTGTGCTCTTGTTGCTGTTGCGCCTGTTGCTGCTG
The DNA here is from genome assembly GCA_018812205.1 of Adelognathus sp. PSUC_FEM 10030001. Taxonomy (NCBI): domain Eukaryota; kingdom Metazoa; phylum Arthropoda; class Insecta; order Hymenoptera; family Ichneumonidae; genus Adelognathus; species Adelognathus sp. PSUC_FEM 10030001. Next base: position 8,490 of record JABFVB010194004.1, on the reverse strand, counting down.
TTGTTGCTGTTGCAACTCTTTCTCGCGCTGCTGCACGGCCAATCGATGCTCCTGATGTTCCTTCTCGCGCTGCGCAGCAGCCGCCGCTGCTATTTGTTGATGAATTTCCTTCTCACGATGCTGATGAACGCTCATACGTAGATCACCGTGTTGTATATCCTTTTCGCGCTGCTGCTGTTGCTGTACGGACATTCGATGTTGCTCGGCGTGTTGCATCTCTTTCTCGCGCTGCTGTGCCATACGATGCTCCTGCTGCTGTATCTCCTTCTCGCGCTGATGATGGTGCTGTTGCTGTTGCTGTTGTTGCTGTTGCTGCACGGATATTCTGTGCTCCAACTGATGCAACTCTTTTTCACGCAATCTGTGCTCCTCCTTCTCGCGCATGTGTTGGGCCATGTCGCGCTCGCGCTCACGATCACGCTGATGCTGATGCTGTCGATGCTGCTGAGCTACCGCCATCTGATGATCGGCGGCTTGTTGCATCGCCATACGATGCTCCATTCGTTGCATCTCTTGTTCGCGAAAAGCACGATTGTTGTCGACATAACGATCAGCGAGGAGACGATCGGCCATTGTTTTGCCGAGGCCCTCGTGGCCGCCGCCACCGCCCGACGATGGATGACCCGCGTGAGGATGCGGCACCGGCAGACTCGGCTGTTGTACCGCCACGTCGACGAGACTCGAGAATGCCTCGAGACCCGCGGGTGGCGGTGGATAATGTATTTGCTTCTGTGGATTGTGCCTCTGTATCACACCCTGACGTGGCTGAGTGTGCGACTGCGGTGGCGGTGTACTCGGGTAGTACATCGTCGACGGCGGTTGAGCCTGTGGCGGTTCGCTCTTCACGGTATTGTCGACGCTCACGTTGACGCCGCTGTTACCACCGCTCACGCCACCGCGACTTCTCGCGTGCATCTGTTGGCTCGTTATGTAGTCGTTCAGTATTATCTGACGAGACGAGAGTTGTTGCTCCATCGCGTAACTCGGCGGTGGACGGACAGGATAAGAATTGTACTGATTGCTGTGCGTCACGACGACACCCTGCTGCTGCTGTTGTTGTTGTTGCTGTTGTTGCTGCTGTTGCTGACTCTGGCTCTGAGCTCGCACGTTGCTCGACGCTGCCTGATTGTGTCTCATACTCGGACGATGATACTCTGGCATGAAAACGTGCTTCTCGACGGTGAACGACGGTACCGGGGTTCCTTGCGTTATCGAGCCGCTCTCTTTCGGCACCGGTGGATTACCACTGCCGACTGTCACAGCGCTACCCGGCGGTGTCATCTGCCGCAAAAGACCCTCGTAGACGCGTTTCTCGACGTTGAAAGGTTGCACCGGTGTGCCGTGCGTTATCGAGCCACCCTTGTGAGCCGAACCCATACCACCGAGCTTCGGCGAGAGTTTCGGATGTGGCGACGCTATCGTCACTTTGTTCATCTTCGGTGTTATCGGCGCTTGTGGCCGTGGCGATGACGAATAAACAAGCGGACTCTTGGCACCGCGACCCTGTTGGTCCGCGTGAGGATGAGGATGATAGTACGCGCCGGGCGGTGGCTCCGGACGATAATGTTGCACCGGGGGAGGCTTGTGAGGCGGTTGCAACGTGTGATTGTAATCCTGCTGTTGCTGCTGCTGCGGCTGCTGTCGGGGCTTCTTTATACTCAGATCGAGTGTACCCTCGGTCTCGCGCAACGCTTGCTGCTGCTGCTGCACCTGCATCACCACGAGACCTTCCTTCGGCATCATGTCCGATGACTGCGGCTGGGCATTCGGGGCTGATGGCGGACAGGGCGTTATCGTTGCTTGCATCTGACCTGTTACCATTGAAATAACGAGAGAAGAACATTAATCATCTTTTTTATGCGGTTTATTTTTAATTCCTCATAGGAAAAGCTTTGTTTTGATGAATTTTTTTTTCGAGATTTTCATGAAAACGTGTTTGCAATGTCCCAAAACGTATACAAAACATATTCAGAACAAAGATCCGGATGTCTGTATCTCGAGAATAGGTGGACCGATCGGGCCGAAATTCGGCACACAAGTAGAACCATTGTGCCTTTATATGACCCACAATTCGCAAAATAATTGAGACTCCCGTTCAAATATTACAAGACTTTGAATTTTTCGAAACGAGTGTGTTCTCGCTCCAGCTTCCGCAAATTTCAAGTTATCGGGCTAAAATTTTCTTCATTCGCAGACTAACATGAAACGATGGATGAGTTCGAATTTGGTAAGGATCGGCTGGGAAATCGAGTTATTCCGACATTCTGAACATTCTATCGGGTTGACATTTCTCAGAGAAGTGTAGTGACATGAAACATCTTTCGGTACTAAAGTATACGGCTGTAATAGGTTCACTTCAAGTTCTCGTTTTCATGTATCATTTAGAGAGCCATCAGGAAGCCAAAAATCAACCATCAACTCTCACGTGCAATCTTTTTAAACAATGAGAAAGCAAAATGCAACTTTATTTGCATACTTTTTTTCATCATTCCCGTTGACATGTTGTTTCGGTTGTACGTTGAAATTAAGGGCAATGAATTCCTTATTTTGTATTTCTGATCATAGAGAAAACTTGATAGCGATGAATACACTTCTTGCATTTTCAAGGATTCGTAAAATATATGATTGTGCATTTCGAGGAGACGAAGTAGACGTTTAGTGGTGAAAGGAAAAACGGTAACTTACCGATTTGCTGAGGACTGGCGGCTGAGCGGTGACTGTGATGAGGTACAGATACGACCGACAGAGTAGCGAGATTCGAGTCCCTGTTGGACATTGCAGAAGGGGGCATGCTCGGCGACGGTTTGTACTCGCGTACGAACGTTATGTCGTTTCGATGATCCGTTTTCAGAATACTCGATATCGTCGGTGTGCCCGAACTTCCGGAGAGCGAAGAAGCACCCGGACCGGATGTGCTGTTTGAATTTTTCTTCATCTGTTTCTCTATTACATTGCTCATGAGATCACGTACGGTGAGAGGAGTCGTGCTCGTTGTAGAAGTTAGCGGCGAATGATCCACCGGCGGAGGCGGTGGAGGTGGCTGATGTTGCTGCTGCTGTTGCTGTTGCTGAATGAGAGTGCTCGTTATACTCGTCGTGGGTATCGTCACACTCGCGCTCGTAGTGTCAACATCCGCGCCACCCTGACCCTCGTCCGCCGTCTCCTGGAACAATCATCGTACCTCTATCAGATGGCTCCATCGAGCTGATAGAGTTAGAAGGAACCGCGGAAAACATGCCAATCGAACGATTTTACATTAAAAAATCGTACTACCTTCGAGATTCAATCAACGCACCTTGTTCCTCCTTCTTCTCACTTCAAAGTAACAACTTTACGGCATTCATCAGGCATTTACAAGCACTCAACTACCACAATCTACCATAATAACCCATATGAATCCGAGAAAACAAAAGAGTAAGATTGATTTCCACATAACAATTCCATGACAAAAAAATTCCAACATCGAGACCTACGAAATGAACGAAAATGGTATCTATCGGGTTGAAGCGTGATTCTCGTACCGTGGCAGAACTGTCGTAATCCTCTCGATTGGACGCAGGCGGAGCTCCCGCCGGCGTTGGCTGTTGTTGTTGTTGCTGCTGTTGCTGCTGCGACACGCCGCCCGTCGCCGGTGGTACCAGAGAAATTCTTATGTCCGAAACATTTTCCGATGGAAACGAGACCTTCATCGTCGTCGAGCCCGCTGTCGGTACGAGCGAAACTGGCGTACCGCTCGATATCGTGTTCGCCGGACTTCCCGCGCTCGCCGTATCGCTCGAGTCGTGCACCTTTGGGAAAACCAAATACTGTTACATGAAATGACTCATAAGTAATGACAATTATCATAAAAATGTTAAACGTGTCTGCTCACAGCCATTTCGTCGCAGCTACTCGTACTGCTGCCGCTCTCCTCCTCGTCGGTGACACAGGGCCTTCTCTCCTCGCCCAACGACTGATGATATTCCGCAACGACTTGATCCAAGCCAAGCTTCTTTCGATAAGTCAGATAATAACTCTTGCACTGATGATTCGTCTTTCCCGGTATCTGTTCCGACAATTTTGGCCAATTAGTCCCGTGCTCGCGAAGAGCCCGACGCAGCTGTTTCAACTCCTCGTCGGTCCATTGTCGTGCCGTCGACTCCGGACTGTCATCCAAAGGATCCGCCCCGCCAGCTAGATGCGGAGCCAAACGTCGCGATATCCGATTGAAACACGCCGAACAGCATTTCGTTGCGTTGCTAGGTATTTCTGAAAAATTTTCGAGTAACATATTTACACTCACGCATAATACTTTGATCCATCCAATTATCATCTATTGGGGTGATTGGACAAATTTGGGATAGCCATTGATGTGATCGCGGTCGACCGAATTATCGTCACGTACATGGTGATTATGATGACACAATGAACTTATTGGAGATTCCGTCTGATTGGTAATTGATCACTACTCAGTTCGATTGGATAGAGTGGATTAGAATTGAACTTACGAAATTCTTGAATTACGGGATCCCGAATTTCGGGGGGCAGATCGAGCCATTTGGGTGGCAGTGCTCTCAGTCGTTTGACGCGGGTCTTTGAGCTCGAATTGTTGAGATTCGGACATCCCGGCAGTGGACAAGCGGTGTAACGACCACGCACGGCTTTGCATCTGCACGTGTTGCAAACTCTCGCACCAGGCTGTACTTGTTCCTCGCGAAGACCGTACTGCGACGCTTGGCTGCGCGACAATGCGCGACTCTGCGTACCACCCTCGACGAGCGTCTGACAAACGGCGCACACGTGAGGACCCAATTGTCTGGCAGTTTCTGCAAAAAAAAAATTACACATAGCAAATGAATTAACCGTTCTACTACCGTGTTTCATGAATAATCCAAATGAAATAAGAACTGCCAAGGGTCGGTTTCGTTCTACAGTCCAGCCAAAAGTGAGATCGGTGCAAAAAAAATTCTAAATAACTTTTAACCATACAGAAGATGCTGAAAAGAAAAATTTTGCATAGTAATAATGCCAAAATTGTTCAAAGAAGAATTGCACTTTATTAAAAATAGAACTTATTCGTTTATTTGTCTGAATAGGTGCGAATTTTGAAGGTTTTTCTGTAACTTTCGATAATTTTTTTATGAATATAAAGTCACCAATTTTAGTTGAGTATTTGTCGAAAGACAAATACAAAAAAATCGAATTTTTTTCATCATTTCAGAAAATCCTGGAGATATACGTACGCAATCATGAAAATTAACGAATGATTATCGTCTCAACAAAAAGTTAGGTTTCCGGGTTCTTTGTCCAATTTTTTTTTTCTCTACCAATTCGTTGATAACATTTTGGAATTCTTATCATGCAAAATCAATATTTTCGGCATATTATTTCTCCTTCAAAATTTCAACCCACTGAAAAGTGTTCAAAATTCTCTCTGAATCTCACTTGTGGCTGAACTGTACCCGATCCACTACCCCAATTATTCGGATCATAGTCATTGCGCTCGGATCAACTAGCTATCAATGTATCACGAATTCATACTTTTGTTCGTTGAAAACGTGATAATTTATCATAATTTTTCATGTGTCGACAAGACCATCGAATACGATACGTGTATAAATTTCCGTAATGTGAGAGTACAGTATGTATAAGTTGACGGAGTCAGCGTGACGCCTGCTCGTCGTTAAAAATTCTCGAACGCTCTCGGTCGCGTCAAACGTATAATATCCGTGAGGGAATCGTAATCCGCCAAAGTGCCCCGTGCCATGCACAACGGGTTTGCATTTTCAAATGCAATCGAGAGACAACAACCCCTCTCGTTCGACTGCCACGACGAGGCTCTGCACCACCTTCCCTCACTCTTTCACGGAAAGTGCGAGTTCCGGTGTCGTTAGCGTCACGCGAGCCCGGCGGAAGTTGCCCCACCGATAAAAATCGAGTAAACTGCAGAGGCAACGAGCGGTTTATCGCGAATCGAACATATATTTTCAGCGGATTGCATTGAAGCACGATTGGAAAAAGAAAAAAAAAACTCTGTCTTCTGCCACTCTTTCGCCTAAAACTGATCACGCGCAAAATTTATAATTGACTACTCGTACGACTCGTAGCGAAAAAAATGAAAATTATGCGTCTTCGATCGCTTCATCGCCTAATTGGTAGGTGAAAAAGGGTGAAATAGCCGGACGGAGCATCCAGAATTAAACGAGAAAAATGTGACGCCATCGACGGGGGCAAAAAACGAGCTCGTAACGAGGAGGGTCGATGCGACGTAAAGGGAAAGCAGCGGGGTATGGAAACCGGTGGAGAACGTGTACAGAAACTACGGAGAAACAGAATAATTACGGAGATACCGCTGGTTAACTAATTAAGGGTAGCCAATTAAAAAGTTCTCGCTCGACCGTCGTCGACGACCGGCGCTGGGCTTGGAGAGATACGCTTCGGGTATGAGCACAACCGGAGGAAAGGGCGAACCGACGAACAGAGAATTCTGAATTTTGTTCTGGAATAATATCTCAACCATCGTGCGAGCGGCAACCGCGTCGTTCGACTTTCTACATTTCCGTTCATCGAAATTTCGAGATTTCAAGAATATCTCGACACGATGTTTTCATGTCGTCGCTGCATTGTGGAAACGTGTCGGAAGAGAGGAAAGGTTCAACGGAAATAGAGGTGGAAAGCTAATGAGGGTGTATCATATCTAATGGAACTTTTTATTGCAAAAAATGTTTCTCCCCAATGAATGCCGCAGCGGAGTAATTTTACTCAACATAATTATTCATTGGGACACTCATCAAACTGAAGACGAAACTCAGTTTAACAGCCATGAGGGATAGGTGTGAGATAACATGGGTCGAAACATTGGTGAATCACGTACATCTTCTATTTCTAAATAAAAAAAACTCTATCGAATCGAATGAAGCGGGAAAACTGAATTTCGTTTTGGAAAAAAAAACCTCCAGTGTCGAACGCATCGTGTAAAATACCATATTTTCGTCGCTCCAACTTGGCTTTTTTAGACGAATTTTCACGTGGCATTCGATTCCCGTATCGCATCGAAAATGTGAAATGCAAATAGCGTGAAATAACGTCGATATATCCCCATCGAAATCTAATTACATTTCAATGGGGAATCTCATTAACGTAACGCGTCCCATTACACGAGCGAAGGGGGTGACCTGTCCCGTGAATAAATAACAATTCGCGGGTGATCGATCCCAAAATGTGCAAACGAACGACGGTAAAACATCGATAACGATGGCGTGAGAGTGGGGGGTTCACGATACACGTCACAGCGAGACCAGCACACAGTCGTAGAACGGATAATTGACAAGCGATTCCCCGAGCGACCAGTCTCGCCTACTCGCGCATTCGATGTCGAACAGATTTCCATTTTTTGCAATCTCTTTTTCACGTCCGTCAAAATTCTCCAGCTCGATAAAAAAAAAGTGCCACGAGCAATTATCGATGAGAAAGATCCGCTAGTCATGTACGAGAGAAGAGCTGTGAACCCAAACTGTCGAAGGATATCAATTCTATTGAAAATGAGAAACTAAAAAAACTGGCGAAAAAAATTATTCATTATTTTATTAGACTTCGGAGCGCCGCGAAGATAATAATGAGCTCGAACAATTTGCAGCGAAAAACAGATGAGTGACGATAACGAAACAAAAGCGAGAATGGAAAAAACAGGAAAGAAAGGGACGAACAGTGAGAATCTTTTATTTTTTTCACGTACAAATGAATGATGTAAAATGTAGAGAGAGAGAGAGATTCTGCTAATTAATCCGGGTCGGCCGAGTGCGGAACGAGAGAACGGTGAATCGTAGCGGCAGAGAGCCGAGGCGAGGAGCTACTTTGAATGTTTTATGAAGCGAGCGAGAGAGATAGGTCGAGGAGAGCCTCTCTCGTTATTACCCGCACATCGATACGAAACATTCCTCTCGGCGTTTCACTCGGACGAATATTGTCCGATAATGTCGATGGAAATCGGAAGTAGTATTATTCAGATTGTAAGACAAAACAAGTGTATTCGATAGACTGCGATACGGATGTAATTCGAAGTTAGTTATTCGATGATTGGCTCGAGTGGAGCAAAGCTCGAGAGAAAAAAAAAAAGAGACATCAAGTACGTCTCTCGACACGGTAACGACCGAGCCGAAAGGATTGTACGGTGAAAATTTGCGCTAATTACGAGAACCGGTCGGGGGAAAAGCGAGATCCGAGGGATTTACGAGGCTCGCGGTAATCGCCGATTCAGAAGGGCCGTTGTGACTCAAACGCTATCTGGCTATTCTCAAGTATTCCCTTTGATTCGACGCGAGGAGATACCGCACGGGAATTGCACACACGAACGAACGAGCATAATGCCAACTCGGGTCGCAAATAAGACTCCGAGCCGTCGAGTGGATTGATCGAGCTTGGCTCGTGGGGATTACGAAACTCGCGCGATTCATACACAAGCACACAAACTGTAAAAAAGATTCTAAATATGAATGATCATTTGACCCCCAA
>JABFVB010192894.1:0-13211 GCA_018812205.1 Adelognathus sp. PSUC_FEM 10030001 | reverse complement strand
CGGATTCTGTTTCGCGTTAACGCGTGTTAATATTTCCATTAAGTTACACTTTGCGACATTCGTCGCTGCTTTCCAATAAATAATTACTGTGTGAGCATCAAAAACGGTGAACAATTTATTTCGTACCCCGCTACGCCATCTTGACCAAACGTATTACATAAGCGGTTCCGATTACGAAACGTCTCCGACAGACTATATGAAAATAATACGTTTAACACAAAGGGGCAATCGAAATCGCCTGGTGAATACGATAACACGAGACCAGGAGAACGACCAAAGAGAAAATGGCAGTGAGCCGAGCGAGACCGAGGAAAACGCGGGAAACGCATAGGCGTTGCACGGGACGAATCAACAAACATGAGAAACACCCCACAGAGAAAACACACCAGTGCAACGCGCAAGAATCGTAGAGGGAAGAGAAAACACATAGAAATACACAACCTTTGGCACGAAGACTTTAGGGAAGAATTATGTAAAGAAGAAGATAAGGCAGTCGAAAAAGAAGTCGTAAATTGCCCGATTATACAAGCCCAGTTGGAAAACATCGAGACAGACATCCTGATAGACACAGGAAGCCAAGTAACATGCGTATCGGAACGTTGGACACAAAGGAATGTCGAAAAACTAGCCAGGTGCCCAATACTACCAACAAAGACTGTAATAGTCACAGGAGCAACAGACAGTGAGCCCGTGAAAGTAACGTAACAAATCTACGTGAATGCGAAAATACACGAAAAAACGCAGGACATTGCATTTCTCATTGTACCAAAACTCTCACGGGACTGCATCATAGGCGCAGACCTCCTGGGAAAACTCGATGCGGCCATATTCATGGGCAGAGGAGTGGTGGTACTGAACACACACCAAGGACCGATCCAAATAAAGTGTGAACAGGCGATACAGCAATACAACATGGAAGAAGCCAACGAGAGGGGACACAACGAACAAAAGGGAGACGAAGCGGAAGAAAAAGTGGCAGACGTGAAAAAAATTGGTGAAAACAGGGTCGAGCCGAACTCGCGTTCAGTGCCCCCCAACCATAAAAGAAACGAGAGTAACAGAGTGGGTGAGCCAATCAAAAGATTTGAGATCCCCAGCTCAGACTCGGCAGTGGACGAAGAAGAAACAGACAGTAGCAAGGAGGAGGAGAGAATCACCGACGAGGAAATAGAAGCAATGATACAAGAATGCCATGAAATCGACAGCGAGATAAAGATAAAATTGAAAAACATCATACATCAATACAGAGACGTCTTCCGAAAACGGCTAGGACTAATTTCAGTCTACGAACATCGACTGAAGATACGATGTCAAACACCGTTTCAGGGACATTGTTACTCGGTACCAATGGCACACCGTGACAAAATGGAAAAAGAAATAAGAAGGATGCTCAAATTAGGCATAATCCGAAGGGCGAACAGTGCATGGATAAACCCCATGGTGATCACACCAAAGAAAGATGGGTCGGTGCGATTGTGCTTAGATGCACGACGCCTCAACAGCGTTATGGAGGAGGATCGAGAATGCCCTCAAAGTATCGACGAAATATTCCAGAGATGTACGAACGTCAAGGTAATGTCGAGTTTCGATCTCACAAGTAGCTTCTGGCAAATCCCACTAGAAGAAAATTCCAGGAAGTATACCGCATTTCTACACCAGGGAAAGTGTTACGAGTACAACGTGACACCGTTTGGGCTCAAGACAAGCAGCGCAGCGCTAATCAGGGGTTTAGACCGTGTCCTCGCGGGCACAGGAGACAAAGTATTAAACTTTGTCGACGATCTGCTATGCGTATCAGAAGACCCAGTTGAACACCTGAATAACATAGAAAAAACGTTACAGAAACTCCAAACAAGCGGTATGACAATAAGTTTTAAAAAATCAAAATTCTTCCGGAAAGAGATCACGTTTCTGGGTCACATACTTACCACAGAGGGCCTGAAACCGGAACCCAACAAAATCGAGGCAATAAAAACATTCCCAAGACTGAAAAAAGCAAAACAACTGCGAGGATTCTTAGGACTCATGAATTTCTACGCAAAGTTTGCACGACAGTATGCGCACGTGATAGCTCCACTGACAGAACTACTACAGAAAAACGTTAAATGGACTTGGAATGAGGAAAAACAGACAGCATTCGAGAAAGTGAAAGAACTGTTCTGCAAAGACGTAATCCTACGGCATCCTAATCCAGATAAACCCTACATTTTACAAACAGATGCGAGTGACCGTGCAATAAGTGCCATACTAGGACAAAGAGACGAGAATGGAGAAATTGGCGTTATCAACATAGCACATAGAATGCTTAAAACAGCAGAACGAGCCTACTTCACAACAGAAAAAGAATTGCTCGCAGTAGTGTGGGGCCTAGCAAAATTCAGGACATACGTGGCAGGAGCTGGAGTAAAAACTATCACCGACCATAGAGCTATCACGTTCATGAACACGTGTCGAACGTGAACTACGACCTCGACACCGAACACTGCGCGGGAGCAAAGAACGTAGCAGCAGAAGTACTTAGCCGACTACACGAATACGAGGGAGGAGCAGCGACGAAGAGGACAGCCGAAGTAAGCATCGAGACGATGTTAGCACAGACACCATCCGCAGAGATTAAAAGAGAAATGGAGAACCTCGCACAGAGACAGCGAGAAGACGACAACCTGCGAGAAAAATTTAATTATGTCAATCAACAAGAACAGGAAAAATACAGAGTACACAACGGAATACTGCAAAGAAAAATAAACGAGCAAGAATGGAGAACATGCTTACCCAACTCGACGCTGGAAAAACTTGCATGGGAGTGCCACGTACTGTACGCACACGTGGGCCCGGAGAAAATATTTCAGATGTTGAGAGAGGAATTCTGCGACGACAAATGCAGAAGAAGATCAAACAAATCCTAGCGACGTGCGATTCGTGCCAGCGGAACAAAACATTGAACCGAACACCACAGGCGCCCATGCAAACCATAATGCCAACGCGCCCAGGAGAGTTGGTGTCCATCGACTTCCTGGGACCACTGCCAAGAGCAAGATATGGAGCAAAATACCTATTAGTGGCAATAGACGCATTCTCAAAATACGTCAACATATATCCGCTCAAACGAGCCACAACCGAAGCAACGATAAATAGAATGTTCAACGAGTACATACCAAAGATGGGAAAACCAGAACGTATCCAATTTGACCACGGCACACAATTTACCGCCAAGAAATGGCTTGCGAAGCTACGAGAGAACAACATAGCAGGAATTTTCTCATCGATACGACACCCACAGGGAAACATCGTCGAACGAATAAATAAGGAAATCGGACGGGTTTTCAGAACGCTGGTGGGAAAACGACATACCTCCTGGACACAATGGATTAACGTCATCACCGATTGCATTAACGAAGTACACCACGACACAACGGAGATGACACCGATCGAATTACACTTTGGGGTTAAGCCCACAAGAATATGGTGTAAATGGTTGCCAGCGACTGTCGAACAAGTGAAACAGAACAGCGCCACAGCGCAAGCGCAACGACTGGAGCTCGCGGCAGAACGAATCAGAAACAAGGGGCGCAAACGGGCGCGAAAAATCGACGCAACACACAAACTCACAACGTTTCAGCAAGGCCAGCGAGTACTTGTTAAGTCACTTAACGTATCCAACGCGGCAGAGACGATAATAGCGAAATTCCTAGCAGTATTCGAAGGACCGCATGAAATAAAAACAGTAATCGGAGAAGGCACATACATATTGTGCGAGAAAGGGGGAGGCAAAGAAATAGGCATGCATCACGCGTCGAGGCTACGAAAATACATCGAAAAAACAAAAGCGCCAACCAACGGCGAAAAGAACAACCTGTAGCGCCGGACCAGCGAAAAGACAAGTAGAGGAAAGGTAAAAAGGGGTGTGAGGGGTCGAAGAAGGGGACCGGTGAGCACGCGAGGCGACCACGAGGATCGAGAAAAGGAAGTAGTTGCGAGCGAAAAAACCGTACAGAAAACATGGCGACAAAAAAAACTTCGAGCTGTGGAACATCGTACGACTACATCGAAGGAAGAAGAGAATTTATCATGGAGACGGGGCTACCAGGAGTATGGGTGAGAGAGAAGAGAATAGGCACACTACGCATAGCTAGAGCAAGAACCATTTCCGGAGAAAATGGCAAAAATATAAAGTGGAAAGGACACACCGTACAGACTCCAAAGATCAAGACGAGCGCAGCCGGTACACAGACAGACTCAAAAATCACAATGTGGTCAGACATTCAGACAACAGGTCGAGACGTTAACAACAACAATATCAACGACAATGACAATAACAATGACAACAACAAAGACAACAATAACAACAAAAACCCTATCGAAGTGGGAGGAAACAACGAGAAGAGAAGATTGAAAGCAGAGGCCGCAGAGGAGGTAAAAAGGACAACAACGGAAGTGAAAACAAATAAGGAGAAAGGAGAAAACGAGAAAAAAGAGCTGAAAGAAAAAAGCGAAGAAGCAACAGCGGAGCAAAAAAAAATAAAATAGAGATAAATACGATTAATGAGACAAATGGACAAGCAATGACCCGAGAAGCACAACGCAAACGGGAAGCCGACAAGCGACGACAGGATCAAGCAGAACTGGAGAGAGCGATCCAGTCCATACTTCCCGATCCAAGCTGGGAATTACCACAAGGACACAACAGCGACCACTGCATGATGAAGTGGTGACGAGGGCAGGAAATCGACGGAAAACTCTTTCGAACCGGTGCGAGTGCCGTAGCTTCGCGGGCCAGACTTTCAGTATGGGACCGCGAACCTAGGGGGGGCGATGCGACGGTTCAAAAGAACGTGCGCGCGACGCGCGCGGCCCAGCTCTAGTCAAGAGGGAGCGCGAGCGGCTATCCCACCACCAATAGGGAACCCCACCGCCGAACAACCGGGAGAGAGAGGCGAGAGACCTCGGAGCACGAGCGAGGAGTGGCACTTGGCTCGCGGCTCTTGAGCGAGACGGTTCTCGAGCTCTAACGGAACACATGAAATATTGTATGATCTGAAGACTGAAAATAAATACTCACAATTTAAATCTATTCAATAATCTCAGTAACATTATTCACACTAACACTGACGAATACGATACGCTGGGGAGTACAACACGACACCAAAGGGTACACGACGTCAGAGAACTACGAGCAGTGCACTGGCAGCTGCACGTCGTCGTAGGGCATACTCGTGATTGACACAGAGAAACGGACAACGGGGACTATACCCCTGCGCCCTGATCACTGAGAGAAACGAGAAACGGTGGATTTACCCATCCGCTCTCCGCTCTTGATCATCATCGAGTTAGATAGGGAGGTAAAACGGGTCTGGACCTAACTCCTCGCCCCGCTTACCGAGAAACGGGAAACGGTTTGAAACTAGCTCCCCGCTCTGAAGATAGGGATTTAGAGTAAAGCACTGAGATCTACGGAGAACGAGACAACGCGACAATACCCACGGTTGCATTGGCGCCCAACGTGGATTGATTAAAATAATAAAGCTCGATATGAAGACGAGAGGAACGGCGAAGGCGGATAGAACCGAAAAACCGGACGCAGGAGAGGAGACCGACAAGAACGAGCCAAGTCAAACCGAACCAGAAACGAACGACCGGAACATGTAGGAAGGAGAGAAAGACAAGGGCGCAAGACGCCGCACCCTTGTAAATCCCAACCCGAAGGACGGGGAGGTAACGGAGGTAGACAACGAAGAAGAGGGAGCTAGGAGAGAGGAGAACACAGGGATTACAAGCATCGAAGAAATAGACAGAAGCGACGGGGAGGAGTACCAACCAAGAAGAAAAGAGACGAGCGTACAAGAGAAAGGATCACCAGGCGTTGTGGCGGCAGCGTGGAAAGACCTGGGAAAAAGCGTCAAAGCGTTAACAGCATCATCGGGAAAGCTCGAAAGCGAGATAGAACGCAACCGAAGGAACATCGAAGGCGCGCGGGCCACGACTGAGGTGCATCGACGAAATTTAGATGCACTCAGCATGGAGATACAATGGAGATACAGCAAGGAACAGGACACACAGAGAACCATCGAGAAAGCAAAATCAGAGATGCGAGAAATCATGGATCTGAGACTAGCTACAATTAAAGGGGAAACCCAAAGAGCGTGTGCTGAAATCATCGCGGAATGCCGAGTAGAAGACAGGGAGATTACGAAAAAACAACTGGAAGAAATCAGAGAAACCATAGAAACGACTCGGGCATCCGTAGCGGAAATAGCAAACCAACGAGGACAAAACGCCGTAGCAGGAAACAACTCACAACAGGGAGAAACACGAGGACCCATGACACCAGCGAGATTAACACTTCAAAAATTTGACGGCTCGGGACGAGAACGACCACTAAAATTCCTGCGGGACCTAGAGAGATACTGCGCAGCTGCATGGATTGCCTCAGTGGACACGAAATTCACTATAGGCCAAGCTCTCACACATTCAGCGAGCGACTGGTGGCAAATGACTGAAGAAACAATAGAAAACCTAGAGGACTTTCGAATCGCGTTCACAGAAAAATTCTGGAGCGAAGCAATGCAGGATCGAGTACTGTTGGTTCTTAATACCTTTTACTATGTACCCGACGGAAAAATGACGAGAGTAGAATACGCCACACGACTCTTTGCAACAGCACGGGACCTCACACCGAGATTGGAAGAAAAGGCTCTTGTGAGAAAAGTGGCCAAACATTTCGCACAGCCAATACTCACCGCAGTACTGTGCCACGGCATCGAGACGATGAAGAAACTTCTCGAAATTTTGGAAATCCACGACCACACGGGACGAGCAAATAGAAGGCCAACAGGCAGAGAGAAAGTGAATAAGGGTAGCGGAGGAACAAGGCCACACAACACGGAAACGCGTGCGCGCGTAAATGGCAGCGAGACATCGGAAAGAAACCAAAGAGCGAGCCACAGCCGCCAAGTGAATTCGACAGTGCAAAATCAGAACGACGACCAAAGATCAGATGAAAGAGAACAGAGCGAACCAGAGAAAACGGCGGGAAACGCGTAAGCGTTGCACAAGAGGAACCAACAACCGAGATAAGCACCCCACAAGGAGAAAATGCTGGTGCAACGCGCAAGAAGCGGAGGGGCAGAAAAATAAAACGCAAAGAAATTCACAACTTGTGGCACGAAGATTTTAGAGAACAATTATGGACAGAAGAAAGCGAAACATCAGACAAACGAATAACAAACTGTCCAGTCATACGAGCAGGATTGGAAAATATCGAAACAGACATTTTGATAGACACGGGAAGTCAAGTGACATGTGTGTCGGAGCGCTGGACGCAAAGAAATGCGGCAGAATTAGCCGCATGCCCATCATTACCAACAAAAGCAATAACAGTGACAGGGGCCACGAACGGGGAGCCCGTAAAAGTGGCGAAACAAATCTACGTGAAGACAAAGATACATGGAAAAACGTTAGACATCGCATTCCTCATCGTACCAAAGCTATCAAGGGACTGCATAATAGGGGCAGACCTCCTGGGGAAGCTAGATGCAACAATATTCATGGGGCGAGGCGTAGTAAGATTGAACACTGACCAGGGCACCATCCAAATAAAATGCGCACAAACTACACAGTCACACCACGTAAAAATAAAAGAGAGGAATGACGAGCAGCGAGAAGGAGAGGGAACCGAGAAAAAGGTAGCGGAAACAGGAAGGAGAGGCGAAAAAAGGGTCGAGCCGAGTACAAACTCAGCGCTCCCCAATCGCAAAAAGTCTGAGAAATACGGAGTGAGTGAGCCGGCGGAAACAGCTGAGATCCTCAACCGAATCGCAGAAATGAAAGAGAAAAGAGGAGAGTGGAAAGAAAAAGAAGAAGAAAAACAAGGCAGGGGAGTTGAACCCATCATAATATCGGAGGTGCAAAAAGAAATGGAACCCACCAAAGAAAACGACACTATCACAGATGAAGAAGTAGAAACAATGCTAAAAGAGTGCCATGAAATCAAGAAGGAGACAAGGGACAAATTGAAACTCATCATACACAAGCACAAAGAAGTTTTTCGCAAACGCCCGGGACGGATATCCGTATACGAACACGAACTAAAGATAAAAACACTCACACCGTTTCGGGGACACAGTTACGCGGTACCCATGGCACACCGAGAAAAAGTGGAGAAGGAAATACGAAGGATGCTCGAATTAGGGATAATTCGCCGATCGAACAGCGCATGGGTAAACCCCATGGTCGTCACACCAAAAAAGGACGGCTCAGTACGATTGTGCCTAGATGCACGACGCCTCAACAGCGTAATGGAAGAAGACCGAGAATGCCCTCAGAACATTGAAGAAATCTTCCAAAAGTGCACAAACGTCAAAGTGATGTCAAGCTTCGACCTCACGAGCAGCTTCTGGCAGATCCCACTTGTAGAGAGCTCAAAAAAATACACGGCATTCTTGCACCAGGGAAGGTGCTACGAATATAACGTCACGCCGTTCGGCCTAAAGACGAGCAGTGCAGCACTAATCCGGGGCCTAGACCGAGTCCTAGCCGGCATGGGGGACAAAGTACTGAACTTCGTCGACGACCTGCTGTGCATATCAGAGGACCCGGACGAACACCTGCGCAACATAGAAAATACATTAGAGAGACTGCAAACAAGTGGCATGACGATAGGATTCAAAAAATCAAAATTTTTTCGGAGTGAGATTAACTTTTTGGGCCACATACTCACTACGGAGGGACTGGAACCAGAGCCGAACAAAATTGAGGCAATCAAATCGTTTCCGAGGCCGAAAAAAATAAAACAACTTCGAGGCTTCCTCGGACTCATGAACTTTTACTCGAAATTTGCAAGACAATACGCGCATGTGACGGCGCCATTAACAGAACTATTAAAGAAAAACGTCAAGTGGAATTGGAATGAAGAGAAAGAAACGGCATTCAACAAAGCAAAGGACTTGTTTTGTAGGGACGTAATGCTACGACACCCAAATCCAGAGAAACCATACATACTGCAGGCAGACGCAAGTGACTTTGCAATAAGTGCCATGTTGGGGCAAAGAGACGAGAATGGAGAAATAGATGTAATTAATATAGCACATAGAACTCTAAAAACAGCGGAACGAGCATATTTCACGACAGAAAAAGAACTACTCGCGGTAGTATGGGGTTTAGCAAAGTTTAGGACATATGTAGCGGGAGCCAAAGTACAAACGATCACAGACCATAGAGCCATAACATTCATGAATACGTGTCGATTCGTCAATCAACGACTAGCCAGATGGATCTTAGCGATCCAAGACTACGATCTCGACACCGAACACTGTGCAGAAAAAAAAATGTAGCAGCAGACGTACTTAGCCGTCTACACGAGTACGAGGAAACGAGCGTACCAAAGAGAGCCACCGAGGTAAGCATCGAGACGATGCTAGCACAGACACCCTCAGGAGAGATAAAGGCAGAAATGGAAAATCTCGCACAGAAGCAACGCGAAGATGATAACCTGCGAAAAAAGATAGAAAGAATAAATACACAGAAACTGGAGAAACACAGATTGGACAACGGAGTCCTCCAAAAGAAAATAAATGAACAAGAATGGAGAACGTGCATACCAAACAAAACGCTGGAGAAGCTCACGTGGGAATGCCACATACTCTACGCACATGTTGGACCCGAAGAGATATTCCAAATGCTGCGAGAAGAATTCTGCTACCCAGGTATGCGAAGGAGGATCAAACAGACATTGGCGACCTACGACTCGTGCCAGCGGAATAAGACGTTGAACCAAACACCGTACGCACCCATGCAAACAATCGTGCCGTCGCGTCCTGGAGATTTGGTATCTATCGACTTCATGGGTCCCCTGCCGAGAGCAAAATATGGGGCAAAATACATCCTAGTGGCAATAGACGCATTCTCCAAATACGTCAACATTTACCCACTAAAACGAGCGACAACCGAAGCAACAATAAATCGAATATTTAACGAATACATATCAAAAATGGGGAAACCACAACGCATCCAATTCGATCACGGTACGCAATTTACAGCCAAGAAATGGCTTGCGAAACTGGAAGAAAACAACATAACCGGTACCTTCTCGTCCATACGACATCCGCAGGGCAACATCGTAGAGCGAGTAAACAAAGAAATCGGACGATTCTTCCGCACACTCGTGGGGAAAAGACATACATCGTGGACCCAATGGATAAAAGTAATCATGGACTGCATCAACGAGGTTCACCACGATACAACCGAAATGACACCCATAGAATTGCATTTTGGGGTTAAACCCACGAGAATATGGCGTAAGTGGCTACCGACGACCGGCGGACAGACCAACGAAAACAGCGAAGCGACTCAAGCGCAGCGATTGGAGCTGGCGGAAGAACGAATAAGAAACAAGGGACGAAAAAGGGCGCGAAAATTCGATTCAACTCACAAACTCACAAAATTCAAAGTAGGACAACGCGTGCTGGTAAAATCGCTGAACGTGTCAAACGCAGCGGAGGCAATAATAGCCAAATTTCTCGCCGTATTCGAAGGTCCATATGAAATAAAATCCGAAATCGGGGAAGGTACATACATGTTGTGTGAAAGAGGGGGCGGCAAGGAAATAGGAATGCACCACGCGACAAGACTACGAGGATACGTTGAGAAAAAAGCGCCAGCCGAAAGCGAAAGGACCAATGAAGAGACGTGAAAAAGAAAGGGAGAGAAGAGGGGGAAGTACAGACCGGCGAGCAGACCGAGGGACCACGAGGATCATGAAACGAGAGCAGTAGCAGTCGAAACTTCGCACAGCAAAAATGGCGACAACAGCAACATCGAGCTGTGGAACATCTCACGACCACATCGAAGGGAAGAGGGAATTCCTCATGGTGACAGGCTTACCAGGAGTTTGGGTAAGAGAAAAAAGGATCGGAACACGAATTATGGCAAGACCAAGGACCATCTCTGGAAATAGCGGAAAAGGCATGAAGTGGAAGGGCCACATGGTACAAACTCCAAAAATCCGAACGACATCAACAGGAACACAGACGGAAGACCGAATCACGAAGTGGCCAGAGATACCAGCAGAAGCACCCCTCATCCATAACAACAAAGATGAAAACAACAATAGCTCAAAAGATAACAAAAATAGCGAAAAGAGAAAGTGGAGCGAGGAAAAGGAAGAAACAGAGATGGAAATAAAAAATAAAATACAAACGAAAACGAAAACGGAGGCGGATACACGGGTATCCGACAGGGAAGAGAAACGAAAACACGAAGCAGCCAAGCGACAGCAGGAACGAGAAGAACTGGAAAGAGCAATTAGATCCATACTTCCCGACCCGAGCTGGGAACTCGCGGAGGGACACAACAGCAACAGCTATACAACAACGAGTTGGTAATGAGGAAAAGAGCCGGCCGAAAAACTTTTTCGAACCTGCGCGGTCGGTACAGCTTCGCGGTCCAGGTCTGCGGCTGAGGACCACGAACCTAGGGGGGACGATGCGACGGTTCGAAAAAGCGCGCGCCAGGCGCGCGCCGCGCTGCGCCAAGACAGAGGGAGCGCGAGGGCCTCCCCACCACAAAGGACTAACCCCACCACCAAAAGGTAATCCCACCACCGAGAACGAGACGAGGCACCTCGGGACAACGTCGAGAGAAGACACTGGGCCCCCGAGCCGCGAACCGAGAGGACCTTGCTCTGGGAGTTCGAAAGATAACGATTGCCCTGTAATGATGAGACTGGCTAATAAAATTGAAAATTAACTTATAAATTTTATCGTCGGCCTCCCAATCATTGCGAGACAATCCGATCCCATTGTAGCTGAAATCCCATTGTAGCTGCTGAAATCAAATTCACTTAGGACGAATCGCAACCGAGACAGGGAACGTATAACGGGAAATTTATCCCCCCATACCGCCTCTTGAGGGAAACAGGGAACGGTATTTGAAAGACCCACCCTTCGCTCCCGTGAGTTTACGATTTAGAGAGGGAGGCAAAACGGGCCGGGACTTAACTCTTCGCCCTGCTTGTCAAGAAACGAGAAACGGCCTGGGGCCTGCTCTCCGCTCTGAGCGTAGGGACTTAGGTGACATCGGTGAGAGGAGAACAACACTCGCGACAGAACCCACGGTCGCATTGGCGCCCAACGTGGGGCAATTGACGAAGACTTCGCAAAAATACGATGAAAACGAGGGGAGCCGCCAAGGCGGATAAAACCGGACACATGGAAGATCCGAGGAACAACGAGACCGAGACCAACAAAAATGCAGACAGGGAAACTAACAACCACGAGCCTCTGGTTATGAGCCAAAGTGATCAAGCAACCAACGTTCGCGAAACGGAAGGAGAAGGGACA
The DNA here is from genome assembly GCA_018812205.1 of Adelognathus sp. PSUC_FEM 10030001. Taxonomy (NCBI): domain Eukaryota; kingdom Metazoa; phylum Arthropoda; class Insecta; order Hymenoptera; family Ichneumonidae; genus Adelognathus; species Adelognathus sp. PSUC_FEM 10030001. Next base: position 876 of record JABFVB010192894.1, on the reverse strand, counting down.
TCAGAGGAGGAAAAAGGAACGAGACGCCGGACTCTGGTAAACCCCAATCCCGAAGACGGGAAGCTGGTAGACTCAGAGATCATAGAAGAGGGAGCCAAGGGAGGAGAGGAGAAAACGAGCAGCGACGTCGCGATAACAGATAGGAGCGACGACGAAGAATACCAACCAGTAAGAAAAGTGGCGAACTCGCAGGAAAAAGGATCACCGGGTGTAGTGGCCGCGGCATGGAAGGACTTGGGAAAAAGTGTAAAAGCCCTTACAGCCTCGTCGGGAAAACTCGAAAGTGAAATAGAACGGAACCGCAGGAATATAGAAGGGACGAAAGCCACAACAGAGGTGCACCGCCGAAATCTAGACGCACTCAGAGCGGAAATACAGCGCAACGAAGAGGACACACGAAAGGCGATTGAAAATGCAAAAATACAAATGCGAGAGATTATGGACCTGAGATTTGCGACAATTAGAGGCGAAACGCAAAGAGCGTGCGCCGAAATCATCGCGGAGTGCCGAGCCGAGGACAGAGCAATCACAGATCGCAAATTAGAAGAAATCAGGGAAAACATACAAACAACCCAAACGGCCATTGCGGAAATAGCACACCAACGGCAACAGAACGGCACAGTGAGAAACAACGCAGAACCAGGTGACACACGAAGTCCAATGACACCGGCAAGACTGAACCTCCCAAAATTTGATGGCTCAGGTAGAGAACGACCATTAAAATTTTTGCGAGACATAGAAAGATACTGCGCAGCAGCACGCATCACTCCAACGGACGTAAAAGTCACAATAGGACAAGCCCTAACACACTCGGCAAGCGACTGGTGGCAAGTGGCCGAAGAAGGGGTCGAAACCCTAGAAGAATTTCGAAGGGCG